>JAOWBB010006339.1:0-23575 GCA_028565995.1 Ricinus marginatus | reverse complement strand
AACCCCCCCCCCCCCCCCCCCCCCGGAATGTGCTTTTTCCCCAGACAGCAACCTGGAGAAAACGGCAGCAGCACAGATGGAATACGGCAACGGAAAATAGAAGGTAAAGCTTCCAACTGTTTGTCTTTGGGCTTTTCCGCTTGCCTTCAAAGAGGCTGGAGAGTGCTGACCGCGTAATGGAAGAGCGCCCGCAAGTTTTCACGACAGTTTGTTGACAAAGAAAATCTTTCAAAATTTAATTGTTTAAGATGAATATTGAAATCCTGAATGGTGGCAAATCTTAGTTACATGAAAAATCGAGCAACGATTTCAGTTAGGAAAAATGGTCACACTAGTTTCTTTTCCTTAGTGTTTGGATGGGATATAATATATGCGAAAAACGTTGGTTCGCACTATTTCGAAAGGGTATTAAATTTCTTACGTAACGCATGTAGATGTTAATAGTATCGTGATGGCTGAAAAAAATATCATCATGAGAAAATAAAAAGGGATTCGTCGTTTGTTAGTTTTGTGAAATGTAATTTTTACTATCTTAATAATATTTTCATAATATTTTGAACCAACTAAAATGTTTTTTTTTAATTATTAACAAAGCTCCCTTCCCCCCCGAGCCTTCACCGGCTTTGTTCGCAAAAGGACAAGTTTTTCCCAAGCTCGCAGGCAAAATCCATTTCGTAAATAGAAATATAGATATTATATATACATATGTAATTTTCATTATTAAAATCCTGACGGAAAAGCGTTCCATCTGCCATGTGTTTGGAGGTCCCTTTCTGAGATTTCGTGCTTAAAGCGCCATGGGCGGTCGCGTCAAATTATCACGCAAGTTCTTATTCGCATGGAAACGTAATGTCCTTTACTCTGCGAGAAAAAGACCAGAAGTATTTATTTACTCATTAATCATGTTGTCGGATATGATTCCGGGTGACAAAAGGACAACTCTCAAAACGTATTTCAGATTTTCCCCAGTCGATTATTTGCCTTGATTGAAATTCATCTTTTCTCCAAAGAATTTGTAAGCAAATCTCAGCTTGATCTAATTCAGAAATTAATACGAGCAACACATATCGCGCAATGGCGGGACTGTCGCAAATTTGTAAAGATTTGATTTCTAACATTAAAGGAGAATTATGAGCTACCACGTTTTCTTACGCGATCTCTTACGGATTTTCCTCCATGCACGACGTGAAATGCATTTGAATGATTAACTGTCATGGTATCATTCATCATAATGAAAAAAAATGATTTATAGTGCTGCGTCATATCATATTTAATACGTATGCCACCTCATAACGGGTTTCAATACTTGGTAAATCACATAAGGGCCGATATATACTTCCCTTTAAATACGATTATTATTATTATTATTATTATTATTCAAATTACTTTAATGACAACAACACGATATAGTGGTAAAGGATGATGTGTAAGTTGGTATAATAACATAAAGAAATAATGCATCAGTTTATTTCAAGATACATGTTACAATATTGAGGGTGCTGATTATTAAAAAGTACCCGCACTCGTTATCTTGCGCAGGTTTTTTTTTTTTTTTTAATTTTAATGTCATTTGACAGCGGAAAACACCACTAGAAACAAGTTGAAGTAGCATTGCTTAAGCTTGCCCAGCTGTGAATACAAGTTCAGAATTTCAAAAACTTTCGGAAAGCAATACTCCATCGAAGTTTATTTTTCGAAACTGAACCGGCCTTATGCTGTTTCCGAAAATGTCAGATAAAAAAAAAAGATAAATAAATAAACTGAATTAAAACTTAGGTCTCTTCAGATAATATTCTTAAAAATATATATAAGAAGAATTTAATTAGGTCCCCCGATGCTTCATCATCTGCAGCCGGCACATGACATTTCCGAGACGATATTCCGGCTCATTCTTCTCGTCTACTCCAGTAATACGAAGACTCTACCGATAATGAACCTTTTTTTTTTTTTTTTTTTTTTTTTTTTTTTTTTGTCTTCGTTCTCTTCCAGAACCATTCCGCCAAAAATCTTTTGCTCGCGGACGTAGATGTTCGAAAAAGTTGGCTGTGCGAGAAGGGAACACCTAAAGGAATAGTTTTGCTGCAGTTGGAATGCGCCACGGTAATTTCCTCTATTCGAATCGGAAATGCTCATTCTGCTTTTGTGGAAGTGCTCGTCGGGAAACTTGAAGATCCCATGGATAAATATCAGGTGAAAAAGTTTTAGTGTAAAAAAAAGAAAAACCTTTTACATCGACTTTAATGGAACTTTTAAGTCAGATAAATGATACATTCTGCCTCGTGTTTGGCTTATGCAAAATCCCGATAAAGTTTGAAAAGTTTCGGTTTCTTACCTTTTAAAATGTAGTGGATCATGTCGATTGACGTGAAAAAGTCTTTATAAAGATTGTATTTCACTATTTACTCGGCTATTAATTTTTTAAGCAAATTAGCATCGGATTTGGCTATTCTGATATCTCAGCAACTTTCAACACTTTTAATTCAAAAAGTGAAAAATTACAAATAAATACTATCTGGTTGCAATGCTTGCCAGGTTGGGCGATCAATTTGTTTTTGAATAAGCGAAGAAATTTCTGCTACATCACTTGAAATTATTTACAAATATAATGCAGTTAAAATTATCTCATTCGTTTCGTTCTGGAAATAGTTTTATCCATTCTATTTTCACTTACAATGTTTGCATTTCAATTCATATTTCAGTTTCATTTATTCATACTGTAATTTTATAAAGTTTTATTTTTTATATTTAACATAAATATTTTATATTTCCGTGAATGTACCTTCTTAATTAGAAAATAAATTTTGTCGTATTCACAAAAGAATAATAAAATCAATTTTCTTAAATAAGTACGAAAAATAATAACAGTTAGCTTTTTATTGTTTTCTCGTTTTCCTTCATTGTTTCATAATATTTTCGGGCTTCATTCTACAAATTTAGTCGCGCTTTATTTAATTTTTTTTCTTAAGAGCCGGAAAGCAAGAGATATTAAAATTATCGGAAGACATTAAGTCAGATTCAGCTGTTATTAAACCTGCAGATCTCAGAATAACCAAAACCAAAGTAGTCAAGTTATCATGTGCAAATAAAATATCTTTACATAAAACCTTGGTCGCCCAGTTTGAATTATCGCAGTTGTTGAAAACCTAAAATTAAGTGTACAGCATTATGAAGAGTTCTGTTTAATGCCTGAAAACGGGTAATAAAAGGAAATAAATTTTCTTTATTATTTTTTTACTTTTACCAGTTACCAAAAGGAGCTTCTGATAATTTAGATGCTCTGCTGAATCGACAACACTATGCACATAAGAAAATCTTAGGAAAAAAATTTGCCCTTTAGAGGCCTTTATTCAGTTTCAGCTTTCTTGTTGGTCAGTTAAGATCAGATATTGTAAAATATTTTGATTCCTTTTTACATATCGGAGAGCGTTGAAATTTTGCTGGCACAATCATGGACAGTACCAAATTTCAAAATTAATTATCTTTCGTTACACCTTTAATTCGGTCGAAAAAATCAACAATTTAATAGTTATTCATTTTACATACTTTCGATTATGAGTTCCTTTTTTTTTAATGAACCATTAATATATGGAACCATTGTAGAAATATAATGTTTTCAGTATTGCATTGTTTCAGTCCTAAGTTCAGTCTCCAACGAAAGAAATAGTTGGATTGTTTCGTCGTGATAATGGTAAAATCAACGGTGAAGAACTGTTTTTATGAATTTTAAATATGCAAAATATAAATGGGTTTATTTTCTTTTTTAGCTGAATATTAGTTTCTTGGCCGAGATTCGACTTCAGATGATATTTATAAAAGTGCAATACGAAATGGAATTGTCTAAATGATATTTTTTGCGCTATGATTTGCTAAGTAAAATTAAAAGATGGAATTTTTTTTCCAGATTAGGTTAATTAATTTTCTAATTGACTCAAAAGAAAAGCTCTTGGCTGGCAAGGATATACTGATAGTTATGGAGAAATTAAGTGCAAAGCGGAATGTTTTTTTGTTTTGACTTTTAATTAGCTTTAAATCTTGATTTGAGAATGAGAATAGCTCTTAATCAGATTAAAGAAATGAAAAAAAAGACCCGTCTTAGCACAATGTAAATATTAATGTATCAAAAAAGAATAAGTTGAGAATATTTCTCAATACGAATATATTAATATAAATGGAATTTTTTGATTATATAATTGTTTTTATTGTTATTTTTTTAAAAAACCTTTCATAGTAGACATCTAGGATTTATCAAAATTCATATTTTTTTTCTTTTTTGGTATATTTTAATAGACGCTTTTTTTTTCTTAAAAGTATCAATTCAGTTTAAATTACAATGTTTATTGCCCAGACCTATAGGATTTCAAAGTTTTATATTCTGCCGACTGCGACAATAATAAAAATTTTAATTCGCTATATTTATGCTTTTTTTGCAGATTATGGTAGATAATAGGTATTCTTTCGAATATTATGTTTTTCTAAAAAGTGCACAGTTGCTTAACCTTCCGCTATTGAGGATCACATACATCAATATGGCATTTAAGCAGAACCATATTAATCTCTAGCAAGAATAACTTTTATTTTGAAAAACAAAATGGTGTAAAAAAAAATAAATTTGATTTTGCTGTGAAAATAAGGGGAAAAAAATGAAAATCGAGCACAATAAAAAAGAAGTGTGTGCCGCCCTTTTCCATATATCGAAAATATCGAGAATCATATTTTTTTAAAACTTGAAAATCCATTTGAATCTGATTTATATTATTTCAAAAATTTTTATAATTCAAGTATCTTTTGCTTTCAGACTCTTATACCGATGTCAATGTTTATGAATATCAATGATTCAAAAAGTGGAAAGAAGCCCGACCAAGTAAAGTTTTTCTATCAGAAAGACTTCTGCCCGGAAGTCTCAGGAGGCAAATGGCAAATGTTAAAAGTTGTGTGTTCTCAGCCCTTCAACGATCAAGTACCGTTTGGCATTTGCTTTATAAAACTTTCGGGTATCGGTGACGATCTGGAAGTTCTGTCATCGACCAAAGTCGAAAAAGAAGCAGTGTTTTCAAAGAAAATTAAAAAAACTGCAGCAGAAAAAGAGCATAAAAGTAAGAATTATATCGACTCATATCAAATAGCCAATCAGTATTAATAAAACTGCTGCTTCTTAAATTACATTTCCGTTCTGACAGAGAACATTGCCCTTTTCCTACTGGGAACTGCAGCAATAGGCAATGATTCTCAAACATTCGAAATATAGATTTTTTTTTCTCTTTTTTTCTATCTTCTGAATAAAATGTAGTTCCTGATTTATATTTTTCAGCATTTCCTGAAAAAATCTACCCGAAATGGATAGGTGGTATATTCCACATTAATCTTTAATTACAGTCGATTCCAATAAAACTTAGTAATTTAATTTATATTTAAATATTAATTTATAGGAAAAGAAAATTATTAAGTTAAAAAATTATGTGTTGTGTTGTTTTTAACCTTAAATTGCTTTTAGCATTAATTGGAGAAATCGCAGGAGCGAAGGAGACACAAAAATTAGCGTTGAATAAACCTGATGATTTGCCAATGCAAAGCACATCTGTTGAGAATTTACCCGAAGGCATGCAAAGAAAAAAGTCAGACGAAGAAATATTCATTAGTGAAAGGAACAATAATCCAGAACGGGAAAAGGTTATTCCCAAGAGGAAAAAATTATTAGATGAGGATCAGAAATTGGAGACTTCAAATGCAATAGAAAAGATGAAGAAAAATGATGAACCGAGGAAGAAAAGAGAAAGGCAAGTTACCCGCAATCGACCTTTTGGAAAGTTAATGGAAGATGTTTTCTTCATGATCAGCGGATTCAAGAATCCACTTAGAGGAGAGATTCGGAACAAGGCTCTAAAAATGGGAGCTTCCTATTCGAGTGATTGGAATTCTCAATCCACACATTTAATGTAAGTGCCCGATGAAAATTATCGTTTTCTCAGTTTCATCGAGCGGAATATCTCATTCCTTATTGCCATTTCAAAATCTGTAGGTCTCAGCTTTGTACCTTTCGGAAGTAGGAATGAGAAAAGCGTATCTTTTATTAATTATCATGTTACAGTTGTTCCTGCAATAAAACGCCCAAGTATAATGAGATTAAAGGGAAAGGGAAAATTGTTAGAAAAGAATGGATAGAAGATTGTTATCTGCATAGGAAGAGATATCCTTGGAGAAGATATGCTCTAGACCCACCAGACGCAAATGCACCTGAAAGTGAAGAGGAAATTTGTGCAGAGATTGACTGTCCAGTAAGTGCCTCCTTTGGGTCTTAGACTTTTTTGAGATTCCTGCTACAAAGGTTTATAGATAAGCTATCGGACCTTTCATGTTTTAAAACAAAATTATTTAAACCTATCTTCACCGATAAATCAAAACTGTCAATCTCATTCCTAGGCCCAAGCTCGATATTTTTGTGAAGTTTCTATTTTCCTTATTTTACATTTAAATTTATTAATTCTTTACTGAAGTGGGTTTAGAATGAAACCTGCCTGTATAAAAATTAATTTGCTAAATTGCTTTTATTTTACTTATAAAGTGAAGAAACAAATTCACATTAAAGCTGAGTAAAAAGTCAAAGCAAAAGAATAAAATAGTTTATGATTATTTTCGTAAAAAAATTACTTTTACGTATAAATATATCAAATTGTGCAAAAAATTATTTTAGATAATATGTTTTTTTACCGAAAATAGATATTACATTTCCTTTTTTTGCATTTGCAAATTCGGTTACATTATAAAAGTGAGTAATTTCATATTCGTCTAAAGATTGTAATGATTTGCAACTGCTGGAATTTTTTTTACATTGAGAATGGAATTTTTTTTATGATCACGAATAAATATGTATAAGATTTATTTCTTTCGGCCTTACAACGAAGACAGACAATGCATTAAGCAATTCGTAAAAAACTTTTACGAAACTTAACAAACTGAGAACCATTCATATTCATAAAGATTTTCCAGAACAAATTTAGGGAATAACTTGAAATAATTAGCAACAGGGTTAAATTTATCTGTAAAATCTTTAGAATTTCGATAATGAACGGTACAAATTTATGTAAGTTCGAAGATATTTGTACATGAAGGTTTATTATTTGTTACAAAAGGAAGTGCTTAAACTAGCAATCACATGTATTTAGACAGAAAGGATTTCTTTTTTAGCGGAAAATAAATACGTGCACAAGTTTTTATTCGGTTTTATTAATGTAAACGGAGCAGAGATCCTGAAAATCAACAATGAGAATTTCATGCTTAAACGTAAATACCAATCCAAATCCTGAACAAACACAAGTAAAATCTCAGTTAATAGTTAAAACTCTGATGTCCAATTAAGTCAAATATCTGCCCATGATGATGTCTCACAAAAACTCTTTCATTTGAACAAAGATTTATCAAGCACATTGAGGCATTCGAGAGAAAATGGCAGATCCACCCCTTATAAACCTGTCGTCGGAAAAAAGAGCAATTACAATAGATGTCGGGCCATTGATCAAATATAAATATCGCATGAAGATACCTATACCTTCATACTTTCATGTTTATATCTTCAAACTATTTAATTTAAATATTTTATTAATTAAATAATTGTAATAAACGAGCTTGAATTCTTTCTGGAGGAAATTAATGTTTTTTCTAACAATGGAAAAAAAATTTGCAGTAGTATTATGTTTGATATTCAGATATAAAATTTGGATTATGATTATTTCATTCATTTTATTTTTTGTTAGTCGGGTTTCTATGAAATTTTTTTGCAACGTATGAGATTTTTTACTTTAATTGGATTATTTATTCCTTTGATTTTCTAAGTTAAATTTTCCATACGAATTTGGTACTTTTCATTGCAGGAAAATGAATGTTCAGAAAATTTGTCGAAGGAACCTACGCGAAAACATAAAAAATTAGGTAAAAATATTGTTTAAACTCGTGAAGAAAAATAAATTTAAAAAAAAAATTGAAGTTGTAAAATTACAAATTACAAAAAAATTCGTTCCGGAAAAGTAGCGCTGAAATTTTGAATTTTCCAGAAGATCCCTATGCGATACCCACAGACGACGAAAGATCCTTTAGACAGGACACCACGGATTATCCCATGCCGTATCTGCCTGAATTTTTCTCGGGAAAAATATTTTACGTTGACCGCAATTTGAGCCGCTGGTTGAGTTTGGAAAGATATATTATTGCTTATGGCGGGTAAATATCTTTTCGACAGTTTTTCCCCTCAATTTGAAGCATAAGTTTCGATTAAAAATGAAGACGCGGAATAATTTAATTTCGATATTTTGCAGGATCATCGCCGAATCAATGCAAAAGGACGTCGAATTCTATATAACCGACCTAGGAGGGACAATTCTCAAAATATTGAGGAAGAAAGCTCCAAAGCTGAGGGCGGTTAAGCCGGCTTGGATTTGGGAAGTAAATGCAAAATCGCAGTGGGTCTCTCCGTGGAGTTTCATGATTTCGTAATTTGGTATTAACCCACAATTTCAAATCTGCTGATCTTCACGAAGGGTCCTCCCTCGTTGAAAAATCATCAACGATTATGAGTACCATTTTGCAAGATTTTTATGAGGAAAGGAGAAAATTTATGAGCATAGGAGAAAAATTATGAAGCTTGTCAATAAATGTGTGATTGTGTTAGAATGGAAAATGCTCAGAATTTTTCCCTGATGCATTTTTTTATGATATTGTATATGGAAAAAATCTAAAGGAAAACTGATCGCGGCATTATTCAATAAGTAGGGGTTTAATTATCACATTCGGCGATTTTATATATTTTAAATAATCTTAATAATCTTCTATCATTCGTATGAATCTATATTCTCGATTTTAAAGCGAAATGAATTGGGTATAATAATCTGCTGATTGCAGAGATGTGGAAGAAAATGCTTTCATTTTCTCAGAACTTTTGATTTTTCATTATTGCTTATTTCCTCATATTTAAAAACGTGTTATTTAAAAGAATTGAATAAAAAAAAAAAATGGAAAATCACAAGTTTTTAAAAATAAAATTTATACAAGTGTGGCTCATTTTCCGTTAGAAATCAATGCTATTTAAATCAAGTAGTAGCTGAATAAATTATTAAGTTTGTTGAAAAGTTGAAAGCTTTAAACTTTCACAAGTTATGATGTTTTAGACGAACTCAGGAATCGATTTTTAAACGTCAGAGGATCCGCAATATTTCCACTCGGAAGATAAAGGATTTTTTTTTTAAGTGATTCAGCTTATGCTTCGAGGAAGCTCAAAAGTATACACATCTGGCTTGCTTCAAGGGAAGGTAAATCGTCTCTGTAAGCAGATTCAGCGCTCGCGGGGATATGGCACTTGAGAAAAACGAGATCTGAATTACGTAAAGAAATTGAAGGCGTAAATCAAAAAAAAAAAAAAACTTTGTCACCCATCTAAGTCAGTTTCGTGATGTATCATACGGGAGCTAAGACGAATTTATTGGTCCAATTTGAAAAGAAGGACGAGAAAGACCCGTTCGGGAAAAGAACACAGAAATTCACTTAATCGTAGCGGCTTTTGGGGCTTTCGATTTCTCATCCTCTCATTTCCATTCCATTTTTTTACTGTTTTACACAATTTCACGTTTTTTCTTTTTATTATTCAAGGAGAGAGGATTTGCCAAATTGAACGCCAAATTTTACCTTTTCCTTCTTCACTATCTAAGATTTTTATAAGTTTTTAGGGCCTGGGTATGGTAGGAAATCAAGGCTCGTTCCGAAACCGTCCGTAGCTTTGGTTTGTCGCTCTTCAACTGATTCAGCGACCAGGTAAATCGCTTCTGGTACAAACCTTAGGTTGTTTCGAGTCTTTTTTTTTTTTTTTTCACGGAGTCTCCTCGGATTTAGAGCGATACTCCGGCGATAAGTCGACCACCCGGATTACTTCTATAAATGAATCTTAATTCCTTGGATTAGGGCCCGTAGTAACCCGTCGGCGAGATTTTCTGTCGTTCAAAAGCTTTGCATATTTAAGACAAAACGCTATTACGGAATGAATAACACGGTGTTCGCTTGTACCCGTCTTCCATCCTAACTTTATGCCCGCAAAGTAGACGCTTTTTGAATGCAATCGGTTTTAAAAGATGATTCCGCTGATGTTCGTCAAAACAAAAAAATATCTGATTATAAATAACGCGAATGTATTGCAAACATTCGGCAATGACTGTCGTTGTCCGAGTGAAGTAATTGCTGCTATCATTTAATGTCATATTTTTTAATTTTATGCAATTAGACATTTTTAAAAGAAAAGCAATTTTATTTATTTATATTCATTTATTTATTTATTTATTTATTTTTTTTTTTAATTGAAATTTACTTATCAGTTTCGGATCTCTTCGGCTTGTCCTCTTCTAAATACGATGGTCAACGAATGCGGAAGTCTGCCGAAAGCCGAGAACTGTGCGAGACAGCACGAAAAAGCGTCCAAACCCGGATGAGCGACTCTCCGAAAGCTCCACGAAAAATTGTAATGATGCGAAAAATGCGAGAAATGTTTTCCAGTCGTCGAATGCTGCCGAAAAAAAAATTACGGGCAGCAAAGACGGGGAATCGAAGATGCTGAAGGTGCCGATGAGAAGAATTCGAGAATTTTAATTTCGGCATTCCAGGGATGCAGAAAAATTCCAGAAATTTCCATTCATCTCCGAAATCGTATTATCATTGCGGGCATTCGCCCGCTCGCCGTCTCCTTTCCTTCAAAGCTCTCTCCTCCGTCCTCATGGAAAAGAAAAAAAAATGCCGAAGTCGAGCTTTCCTGCGGGACAATAACTTCATTAAGTTCTCTTGGTACGGATTCTTTGGCTAGGCACGCCCCGCCCCCCCCTCCCCTCCCCTCCTTTTTTTCCTGCACATTTCGCTGCATTTCCGCCGGAAAGGGGTTTCCCCCGTGCTGTGCTTCACCCTCTTTCAAAACCCACGGTTTTGGCTTCCTTCACAGCGGTGAACTTGCCGACGTTCTCTGCACCGAAGAAGCGGCCCGACCCACGACAGTGCTGGACGACGAGGAGAGTCGCCCGAGCTCTGCGACTCCGTGCAGCAACGCTGGCGTATCGATTTCAATCGACCCGCGATGTTCAAACGATCGTCTCTCGCAGGAGAAGTGCGAAAAGAAGGAAAATTATTTTCGTGAACTTACCATCGATTGATATTCTTTTCAGCGTGCGAAGTGAAATCTGCCGGTTAATTGATGCTCTCCTGGAAAGAAAAAAAGTAAATGATGAATTTAATGAGGGATTCGACGCAGGGAGAAAAAAGAAAAAAAAAATGAAAGCTCAGAAAGAAGTTTCCGCCTTCCTTTTCAGCATTTCCTCCCACACGATGCTGTCGTGCTCCGCATCCATCACTGACTCGAAGGAGAACTCCGTCAGTCCGAGCACCGATATTTTTCACCCAACCGGCGATTACCGTAAAGCTGGGCAGAAATGATGTTCCCTTAATACCCTCTTCGGGGGAGGGCAGGAAGATGATGGAAGCGCTGCGGTGCGAGGCAAAAAAGCGGGCCTGATAAGTGGCGAAGAAAAGGATTTTCCTCTTGCCGACTTCGCGAAGAACGAGTCCGTTCGTTTTTCATCTTCTCCTGACAATTTCGTTCGTCCGAAAATGCGAAAAGGTTCCTCGTCCTCTCGTCGGAAGAAGCGATCGCCGCGCGGAAAATCAGATCTCCACGAGAGGTAAATGCGGAGTTCGTCGGGTCTTCGCAGAAAAGGACGTTCGGAGCTTCCGCCCCGATCCAAAACGGAAATCGATCCCTACCGCCTTTATCGAATCGGTAAAAATCGAAAAGTACTTTTTGATTTCCGCCCCGTGAGCATCGAAAATTAGAACAAAGGAAGATGAAGAGAATAAGGGAAATGTGCGGAAAAGGAACGGAGGAGCATCCGCGTTTTCTCAAGGCTCGAGCATTTCCCAAAATCGGGGAAGGTGCAAGGAGGATGCCGAAAGCATTTGCCGGAAATGGAAGACGCTGCTCGTCTTCCGGAAGAGCACCTTCCTTTGGTCGCATTCTGTGTTCTCGGATGCATCCTCGGCGGGGGTTCGGTTCTGCGCGAATTCTGCGGAAAACCTTTCCACGTGCGGTTCCCTCGGGTGAATATAAAGTGAGTGCCTCCGCGAATCGGAGATTGTCGCAGTATCGTGAATTATCGCGAAACTGCTTCGAAAAGGATCGCGGAGGCGCAGTTCCGTCGATAAAGCTCGAACAGCGGGTCAGGTCCGAGGCATTTAATGCCATCGTTCTTCGATTAAAGAATAGGGCAAGGAAAAAATACCTGGTTTTTCCTTTCCTTTGCAGGAAACTCGCCCCGCGGAAACTCCGACCCTCTCCCACGACAACAGCGGAAATTGGAGAAAGACTCCGAAGGCCGCTGTCGGCGAATCCTCCCGGAATGCCAAATTTCGATCTCCCTGCGAGGGGAGCGAAAGGCAGTCGAAATCGAAATTGGCGGGTTTTAAAAATCTCCGGATGTAATGGGCCTGTTGCTTCGTAATTGAATTCGTCGGGGCCCCAGCTGAGGGAAGCCGAAAGAGAAGCCCGAGCGAGGAAAAGTTTTAAATTAATCTCGCTCACACGAATGGGATCCCGATTAGATTACCGATCCCGCCACGTCTGCGAGCCTTCCGTCCACCCTCGAGTTCCTCCGGTCTCGGAGTTTCCGCCGATCGACAAGGGGCTTCGGCACGGGCTCCCGCAGCCAGAAACGCCGAGCAACGCCCCCGAAACGGGTTCGCGGAAGCAGGAGCAAGACAATGGCGGGTGGGAACGAGGAAAGCGGCGAACGGAAACGGAACCGCGGCCATCGCCGAAGCGGCTGCGGGGATTCGAGGGATGCAAATTCCGCGTTTCCGCTCCGAAATTTTTCATCGTTCCAACCGTTGCACGGATTTTGCGGCTCTATCTTCTTCTCGGTTAAAAAATGAATGGTTTCCGTTTCGATTTGAAAAAAATATTGGTTGTTTGTTCCGTGAACCGGTCTGAAAGGCCCCATCCTTTTAAGCCTCTCGAATTCAATCCCAGATCTCGGGTTCTTTAATCCAATATCTAGGAAAATTTCATTCGCATTACGGAAATTTGAAAGCGAATTTTCCGAGGCGGGTGGGGGGTGGATTGGAAAGCCGCAGAACCCTCAGCCGATGGCAGAAGGAATCTCCCTTCTTTCAGCCTCGAAATTGCTAATTTAAGGCTTGTTACCGCGTCAAATGATGGGGTTTTGATCTTTTGCAGGCCATTTAAGGTTTCCGCTTCGGAACAAAATGGCGGAGGCTCCTCGCCGAGATGCCGAAGACCCTGCTCGCGGAGGCAGCGTCCGCCTCCCGGAAAGCGGAAGTTTTTCCGGAAGATTGCCTTCTCCCAGCCCTTTCCTGTGTCCCTCCGCTTTCGGCTGGAGCGGGCGACGAATGTGTCGTTACCGGAATTCCTCCGCGGGTGCGTTTACTCTGGGGGGGGGCGGGAAAATTTTTAAAATATTTTCGGGAATTCCCGATTCTCCCGGAAGGATTGCGCCTCGTTCGGGAATCCCTTTTGCCTTTTCGGGTGCCACCTCCTTTCCCTGAGCGCTTCGAATATTTTGCTTTTGTCAGATTTGCGGATTCCTCCGTTCGCCGCAAGTCATTGCACGGTTCGGCCTCGGACGTTTTCCTTTCCCGGCAGCCTCGGAAGCCGAGTTCGACCGGTAAGATTCAATCGAAGTTCGGCCCAACCTCCTCCATTTCCCGTCTTCCGCTTTTCCCTGCTCCGCCTACCCACGAAATCCGAAAGGGACTTTTCTCTTTTCCTTTTTCTTGTTCATTAACAGTCGCTTTGTTCTGACGGAGAGAAAGCTTTCTTTACCTTCTGCTTTTCCGAACTGTTCCGCTCTACCTTTTGTCCTTTTGTTTTCATTTTCCTCCATCGATCCGCTCCCAACTTTTGACTTCCTTCGAGTTTCCCCGGCTCTCTTCCGTGCCATCGCCCGTCACTTGCCGCTCCGGATTCGTCGATTTGCAGCACGCCGATGCGAGACCGCCGAGGACCGACTCTTTCTTTGCTCTTTTCCTTTGACGAGCAAGTTTGACTGATCCGCATTTTTTTTTTCTTTGCTTCCCTCCAAAATATCGAACGATTTTCGTGCTTTTTTATCGATCTGCCTTTCGTCTGTTCCCCAAATTCGAACGTCTCTCGTTTACGTAACCGCTTTTTGGGTTTTTCTACCGTTTTCTCCGTCTTTTCGCCGATCCTTCTTCCATACCTTCTTCCGACGGAAAAAAAGAAAACGGCTTTTCCGTTGGACTCCCTTTCGCCCGGCATCCGGTTCTCTTGCAAAGTTTTGCACTTTTCATTTCCATTCTTTCTTTTATAATTCGGTCGCGTCTCGAATTTTCAATCGGAACGCTTTTTACGTCGAATTTCGTTCCTCTCCTCGGTCGTCCTCTCGCTCAAACTTGTCGATGGGGCAATGTTTATCCGCTCTCAAAATTTTAGATTTTTTGCTTCCCTCCGGCATTTGCCCCTCTTTTTGCCTGCGGTTCTGTCCGTCGAAGAATATTTCCCCCGATCCCTCCGCTTTGTGGAAGTAGATGCCGAAGGAATTGATTGCGCCTCGTTCTCTTTCGTGTTCGGCCCTCCGCTTCGTAGATAACGCTCTCAAAGGCGCTTAAAGCACCTACAAAATGGTGGCATCAGAGAAGTTGCCTGCAGCGAAGGAATTTCAAGACGTTTCATTTAGAAAAACGATGCGGAGACCCGAAACCATCGAATTTCGAGGCAAATGAGGTGGCGTAGAATATCCAAGGCGAACGATTTTCAATATGAAATGCGAAATTTTATTTCGAATTCGAACCGACAGGCTGCAGAATCAAAAAGGTTCCCGGGTTTTTGGCCTCCCTTTTCGGATTAAATGGACAACGATTCCCCCTTTTGGGAGATGCACACAGAGATCGTGTCCGGTGAAAATTAGATTGCCGCAATGGCAAGTTTCGCTCGAAGGAGGGCAAATGAAGTGGTTCCATTTCTTCGGGGAGGAAGGAGCCGGTTCGGAAAGTCGAAGTTTACCCTGGAGCTCCGTGTCCGGCACCGAGTTTCTTCCCGAGGAAAGGACGAGGCACTTCCGTTTGGAGAAGGTGAGAACGGGAGCCGCGTCGGGGGTCTGCAGACGAGGGGCGGGAGCGCCGCGCCGCCGGGACGCAACCGCGACGCCATACCCGTCACTTTTCCACAGTCGCAACCTCTCGCTCGCGGGCAGCTTCGGCAGCCTCGTCGGAAATTCCGGTGCCAGCGACCGGAACGCGGGAGCGATCACCCCTTCGGACGCGGCCGTCCGGGAGACGGAAAAATTTCGGGCGCGCCCGTCTGCCAGCGGTTACCGAAGGACCGGGTCACCCGCAGCGTTCTTTTCTCCCCGTCGGGATCGCCGGGGGAAGGTGATCCTCCAGCGAATCGCGAGTTTTCCCGGATGCCCCCCGAATCGAGAAAAGCCGAATCAATCGGAACGATTCGGAGAGGATGAGCCCGTGGAATCCGACAAGGAGCCCTAATCTGGAGCTGGAAATTCCATCGAGGGTTGTTAAGGGAGCTTCGCAAGGTGGGGCGAGCAGAAATAACGAAGACGCATCCCCCTCCCCGCTCCATTTCCATTATTCCAGTGCATAAGCTCGCTGTCACGTAAAATCGTGATTTTTCCGACTTGTCATTTTGAAACTATCCGGAATGAATTTTTCCGCCTTAAAAACGAGGAAAATTATTTCACTTTTCACGGATTTTCAACGGGATTTCTTCTCCGAACCGGGGAAGAATGCACCATCCGCGAGTGAAATCGCCTCGCCGCACAGGCGCTCGGCCTTTTCAGGATCGAACTCGGGGGGCTGAGAATCCAAAATCGGGAGAAAATTTCGAGTTTCCTTCGGCTTTGTGCTCTCACCCCCGCGGCCTGCGATGTAAAATCGATGCATCGACCCGGGAGGGGGTGGGGGTGGGGGTGGAAATTGACTTTACCACGTTTCATTCGGTATTTCAAGCTCGACAGGAAAAATCTCCGCGGGTGACGGAAGTCGATCAAAATTAATCAATCTTCCGCTTTGTTTTTAAATAACAAATTATTTCGGGGAAAAGTTACTCATTACAGTCCGCTGTCGGAGGAGCTCCGCTTTCTGCCGCAGCGGGTACGGGAGCGGGACGCGGGGGCGGTCGCCGGCGGAGGAAAAACCCGCGGATCTCTCTCTCTCTCCCCGCGCACCGGAAAGGCATCCGAAAGGTTGAGGTCCCCGCGGGAACGGAGACAACCGCGAACCCGACGGATTCGGACGGGGATCCGAAGCCTTTGGGAAAGGCGAAATGACGTTTCCTTCCGTTTCTCAATTTTTCCGGGGCAAAACGGGGCAAATCTTTAATTTCCGGCCTCGTTCCGAGAGGGAGGGGGAGGGAGGCGCGGGGGGGGGGGAGTTTCCGCTTTTCGAAAAGGAAACCCGATCGAAGGTGTCTTTTCGTCGATTGCCGACGGCGTCCCGCCCCGGCCGCGGAGGCCGTCGGTCGGCGCCGGGAAGGTTCCGCCGGGGGAAGATCCCGGAAGGATCCGGAAGGCTTCGACGGGCCGCGGGGGATGCAGGGGAAGGGTGGAGGCAGAGAATATTAATTGAAATAAGGGTTTTTTAAGTTTTCTGCCTTACTTATACCAGTTTCAATTAGGATGACATTAAGGCGATTAAAGTTTAAAGCGATTACGCTTTTCTTTATTCTCCGGATCGACCGCAGAAATATATCCGGAAAAATAATTAAAGTGAGGGGCGGGAAGGATCCCGAGATTCCGCCAATTAATTTAATTTTTTTTTTTTTTTTTTTTTTTTTTTTAAATTACAGAAATTGAAGCTCGGTGCGCGGGGGAGCTTCGAGGGGAAGCGCGGCCACCCTCCGTCTCCCGGGGGGATGAAAATCGGCCGCTCGTCTTCGGGATCGCTTATTAATCGGTGACTTTCACGGCGTCCTGCACCGTGGACGCCGTCGGAGACCGTCGCCGTCCGAAGTTGGTCTCGTCGTCGGTTTTTGCGGCTCCCGCGGTGACGCTCGCACCGCCTTCCTTTAATCCCCCGAGACGTCTTCGGGGAACGAAGACCCCGCGTCGGTGGCTCTGTCCGTTCGCGAACGTCTCCGAAAGATTTGGTTCGAGTCGCCGCTTCACGGTTTTCAGTCCGCTTCGTCGCACAGATTTTTTTTTTTTTTTTTTTTTCCCGCCGCGGGTTTCGTTTTTCACGAATTTCTTCGCGTCCCGTAATTTTCCCTTCCCGGGGATCTCAGCTTGCGAGCCGCAAAAATCGATATTACAATTTCCGAACGTCTTCGCGTTAAATTATTGTTCGAGGGATCAAATTGCCTTTGCCGCCGCTTTAGTTTCTTTCGATAGTTGGCATTTCGGCGTTTCGCCCATTCCTCGTTCCCTCGCTCTCCGATAGATGGGAGCATCGGATCGGACGGCGGCAACCGTTCGGGAACCTCTTCCCCGCAGGCATCGTGCGGCGGATCGCGATCCCGGAGACAAATCCGTCTCCGACTGAAGCTGAACGGGAAGAGGCAGCGGAGCGAAATTTCCCCCCGGGGAATGCCCTGTAAAAGACCAGGATCGTCGGAGCGGTTTCCCCTCCGGCGGTCGCGATACGGAAAATGGACACCCCGGGAGCGAAGAAGAAAACGGAAATTTTTTTACGGATCTAACCCGGAAATCACCCTCCGGACCAGATGCCGCGATATCGCGGCATCCGGGCCGAGCGAGATGTACCCGGCGACGAAAATCTCGGAGAGTGACCGGAAGAGGCGAGGAGCAGGGAAATTTTATCCCTGCGAGCCGCCACGACAACATTTCTTGCGAGTTTTTCGAGATCCATCTCAGCGGACGGGGATTCCCGGGGAATTCCCCGGGAAAAAAGTTTTCTCCTCCGTCGAAAAGGCAAAACAAAGAGTTCCCGTCCCGGGGAAAAAGCGGCGGTTGGGAAAAGCGCGGATGCGGCGGCCATTTCCTTCCCCTCTCCAAAGGAGGGAGCGGGACGGGGGAGGGGCAGGCTCCAACGGCGATTTTTTCCACCTTCGACCGCGGACCGAGGCAACGTCCCGTGAAAACCGAAATATCGCTTCGTGCTTGAAATTAGGTCACCGTCGGCGAAGAGCGAAGGTTTCTGGTATCGATCCTCGAGCTCCGAGTTGGATCTCTGCCAAAACTCGGTGAGAGCCGCTGCCGCCGCCATCCCCTCCGCGGGAAAAATCCTGTCGGCGAAGGCCTCCCCTTTCCCGCCGGCTTCCGAAAGCGGAAACGTCGACGAAGCCCTTCGCCGCGACGACTGCACTTCAATCGGAAACCGCGAACATTCGAGGTACTTGCCTTGCGTTCGTCGAACCTCCCGGCGTGGGCACCGAAGGGAACCGCAGCGAGGGAGGCCCGCCCCGCGCCCGCAGCGAGCTGCGTCTCCCTTTTTTCGCTCCGAAAGAATGGCGAATCGGGGAACGCAAATTCGCGTCGTCGCACCCGTTCTGCTGCTGAATTATGAAAAAGGTAATTGCGGCAGCACTCGGACGTCGTCTTGGTCCGGGACGTCGAACGAGGCCCGAATCGCCGATGACCGGTCTCGCGCAGAAGTGGAAGGGGGGGTGGGGGGGTGGGCCTCGCGGTTTTCCCCTGCGGGAACCGGAAACCTTCCTTTGTCGGCGACGACGACTCGCTTTTCCCTGCTTTTCCCCTCCGTTGAGGTGCTGGCAACTTTCCAAAATCCGACTTGGTCGATATCACGTGACGAGGTCCCGTGCCGGAACTTAACCCTTCGCCCGGGGGCGGATCACGGCTCTGGTCCCCCCCGGCAAAGTTCTCGAAAGGCTTCCGCCGCGAAGTGGGTCCCGAGTTTGCGCCCGCAGCCGGAAGTGCGTCAAAGTGCAAACCCGAACGGGCAAATCGAAGGCTGCGCTTTTTTGGAAATAGTCGGCACCCGCTTTCCCTCGCCTTTGAATTTATTATTTCTCTTGTTCCCATCTTTTTTTTTTTTTTTTTTTTTATTGCTTTTCTCGCGACTTACTCGTTCGAGATTTATTAAAAATGTTTCGCGTGCCGAAGCGTTTCGATCTCGGCGGGCAGGCGGAAGCGAGATATTCGCCTTCGTCTTTCCGCGGCAAATCTTACCGGAGCTTCAGCAGGAAGGGGACGAACGAGACGTTATCGTTCACTCTTGTGCCGTTCGTCGCAAGTGAATTGCGTTTGCGACGAACGCGGTCGGTCGATGGATGACCGGAGAGGAATCAATTTATTTTACGTGGATTGCGCGGGAAGAAACGTCTCGAGACCGACAATTTCAAAACGGGATCGGGGACGCATCGGCCGACGCCAGTCGAGCAATCAACTGACGGATGCCCGGAGACGTCAGAGACTCCTCGATCGGGGGAACGACGAGCGATGCCTCGAATGTTCCAGTCGTTACCTGAAAAGAGGCTTAACTTGTGCAGGGAGACGCCCGACAGGCGGAGGAGGAGAGTCCGAAATTAAGCTTCTAAAGTGTCATGGAAAAGTGATTAATTCGTTAAAGACAAAATCTGTTTTCGCTCGTGCTCTGCCTTTCTGCATTAATAAAGGGACCCGACGACCGTCCGGGATTAAGATGCAAACAAAGCGAGCGTTCATCGTCGTGGCGGCAGACGTTCCGCTGGCAAGATGCTGCTGCGGACGTTGGGGAACCTCGGACCGTTCTCGCGGGGTTCCGCAATTCTGGAACCGAGATGCCGGGGCACCGATCGAGCCCGGAGTCCGAACGGCAAAGAGACGTCACCGGAATTGTGGCGCCTCGGCTAAGGACGTTCCGTCAGGGAAGCATCGGGGTGGGGGGGTGGGGGGGTGGGAAAATGAAAATTGTCGGGGACGCCGAAAGCCGTTAAAGTTTTCCAGAACAAAATGGTGGGAAGGAAACAGTCGGAGGAGAATTCTGCTCCTTTTTCTCGCATTCTTAAAACTCCCGGTCTGCCAAAGGAAAGAGGAAGGCGAAGGAAAAGGTTTTCCCCTTCCCGTTGAAGAAGGAAAAAAGTTCTCGCTCCGAAGCTCAAACTTTTCAGTTCCGTCTTTCCTTTATTGTTGATAGTTTTGCAGTTATTAAGGTGCGCTATCAAAAGCTAATTGGAAGCGAACTTTTGAGAGATTTCCGATCGAGCCCAAAATCCGGGTGGAAGGCGCTCCTGACGTTTCCGTGATTTAACCCCGCTGTCGCCCTCCGCGGTATCGTCGCTTCCCCCCTCTCACCCCCCCCCGAGCGGAGCGGAAAAGGAAGTCACGTTTTTGGAAATGATAATCATCTTGTTTTATTTTCGCTTTCCGATGCGGCGAGAAACAGTTTTCGGGGCGGGAGGTGCCGGCTTCCGCTTCTGCATCCGACCGGAGGTACGCGACGGGAGTGGGCGCGGCATTTTGGAAGGTGCCGCCGAAAAAAGGGACGGCAGAAGAGAGGATCTTGCCTCGCTGTCGTCCCGATTCGCGACCCCCCCCCCCCCTCCGCACCGTGTGTTGCGGAGTGGGCGCTTTGCCGTTTCCGTTTCCCACTTCGGCGTTTTGCATTTGCTCCTGCCGCGGACGCTGCTCCAGATCCTTGCAGAAAAAAGAAAAAGGCTTGGAAGTTCTCCGCGAATTTAACTTAATAAAAACTTTTGAGACAAACTTCGTTGTTGTGGCATCGGACTTTTGTCGAAGCACCGAGAATCTTGCTAATGAGGCGGATAAAAATGAAAAACATTTCTTGCGGAATTGTGGAAATTCAGAGCGAACGGGGAAAATCGACGATCCCCGGCCGGAACTCCGGCTCTCTTCCGGCCGGAGGTTTGACTTTTTGCCATTTCGATTTGCCGTATTCCGTCTGCAACTCGGTCCGAGCCGGCCTCACTGTCGCGCGCGGCAAAACAGAAATGAAGCCCCGATTGGAGCGACAAATTTACCGGTGCGACATCCGTTTTTAAGATAACGCCCCCCGGAAACGCATCCCTCCCCGCGGCTTTTTCCGTATCGCGTTCCGTGCGGGGCGGAGACGTCGGCATTTCGATTTGGAACCGACCGGAAGTTTCCAGAAAAACCCGCGTCGGCATTGCTTAGGGGACCACGCGGAAAACGGGGGACTCGGACGAAGGTGAAATTGCATTTAGCGGAAACGACGAAAACGGCTAAGGGCGAGTAACCGGGTTCGACCGACGGAGGAAAAACGGATTTTCGGCAGCCGTCGACGCTCCGGATCATCGGACGCTTGTTTCTCCAGGGACCGCGGGAAGTTTTCCCGGCGACGACGCTTCGGTTTTGCGCTTCCTTGAGGATCTCCTTTCCGCAATGCGAGTCCCCGTGCATCGCCGTGCCGAAAAGCGGCGTCCATTTATCCTTTCCGGAAGCATTTTCCGCGGTCTCCCGGGAGGATTTTCATTTCGCGTCACTTCGGTCGATTTACCCTTTTTTCATATTCGAAAAAAAAAAAAAAAACTCCCGGGCGCTTCCGAGGAGAACCGGATACTGGATTTTTATGATTCCGCAGTAAAAATCGTTTGAAAGTATCTCATTTCTGGAATGAAAAGCCGGCGAAATAGCCTGTCACGAGAGCACTCGTCGAGGAAAATGGTCGAAGGGGGTTTGAGGGTGGTTTTTACTTCACGGGCGAGAAAGAGTCAACAAAATCCATCGCTTGCCGGCGATGGCGAAGTTTTTATTTTTTTGAGCATTTTCCAGCGTTTCCCTTGCCGGGATGGCCCGAAGATACGGACCCAACTCTCGGGACGGCTTTGTTTTCCAACCTTTTTTTCGTTCTTTCTTACATAAAAACCTAAACAAAGGCGACAACTTCCACTTGTTCTTGCCGTTCGGAATTTTCCGTCCGTGCTCTTTGAACTCGAGCGAGTTCGCTCCCGGTCTTCCTTAAAATCCGACGGGGCTGCTGTGGAAATGCGCACGGAAATCCGGAAACGCGCCTCGCATCCCGCGGACCGCGGCCGCAACCGCAATCGATGCCGGTTTCGCTCCCTCGAGAGGCTCCACTTTCCGGTGCGGATAATTTACGCCGCGAAGAGTGCGGTGATCGCGGAGCGGTGCCTCCGAGTTCGGGGGGGGGGGGCTTTCGGGCGATCCAGCAGGAGCCCCGACCCGGAGCGAATATGAAAGGAGGGAAATTTCAGTCTTAAGCCACGAAGATTTCGGTTGACTTTCGGAAAAATTTTCCCGGCGGATGAAAACGCCCGGAAAGAATGAGCGGCAACATCAATATTTGCATTAAGGCTTTATTTCATTCCTCCGACAGCCGAAAAGCTCCTGAGAAAAGGCGTTGTGCAGCAGTCCGGACAAATCGGGAACTGGGCCACGTAAACGAAAAATCGTAAAATTTTTCACTCCACCGCGATTTTCGCATTTTCCTCGGCCCCATCAGAAATCCAGCACACTTCGTTTACGTCGCATTTCTCCTCCAAGATCCAAAAAGGAGGGAAACCGAGAATTTTTCATCCTTAACCTGTCGGCTTTTCCGACATTTTCCCGCGGAGGAGAGCTTTTCTTTGCTTCCATTCGAACGATCTAATTGCAACTCGTTTTCGCGTGGATTCCGTCAAAATCACATTTCGGATGCGTAGATCGTCCCTCCCGCCATACCCCAAGCATCATAATGCGAGCCCGACCGGCACGGGGCTGCATTTCGGGAGGTTTTCGGCATTGCTCCGCGGCTCTTTACCCATCCGACGCTGTGGAAGTGCAGCCTTTTGCCGGATCTCCGTCGAGGACGGAGAGAAAAAAAAAAAAAATAAGCAAAGAATAACGCATGAAATGAACGGAGCATAAGAAAGTAGATTTTTCAGACAAAACAGTACGTTTTTTGAATATTTTTCAAGCGAAAAAAAAAAAGCTTTCCCGGGATAAGGAGCTTTTCCTAGTGGACAAAGAAAGTTCGCGAAAGTCGAACCGCCGGAGCGGGGCAGCGCCGATCGAAAGCTCATTCTTTTTCTGCCCGGAAAGGTTCGCCAGCACCGAATCTTCGGGTTCGAGCCGAGAAATTACCAAAGTTTGAGGTCCGCCGGCCCCCGAAAACCGGATATTTGGTCGGGGCCCTCATTAAGCGGCTCTCTCGTCTTCCGCCGGTAAAGATCGGTTGGCCGGAACTGCCGGAACCGGATTCCTTGCGGGCATCGTTCTCCACGCCCGGTTCCTTTTTCCCCGGGACTCTTGAGCCGCTCCGATTTTTCCCTGCGTCCGTCCGCCTTTGAGGGGCCACAAGAAAGAACTTAAGCCCGAGGGTTGAGCATCCTGGGATCCTTCGGGGAATCCGTCACATCACTCCTCCCCCGGAGCACAAGTTGAAATGCGAAATTTTCTACATTGCGAAGATGAGCTATCCCGTTTCGCCAGGGCAAAGCGACGGAGTGCTATCTGTCGAAATTCCAGAGGCGAAAGTCAAATCTTTTCCGGCACGACAAGGATCCTAGGCGACGAGGGTTGAATTAACTTACCCCACCGTCCACTTAGTATAATTGCCATGGCCAGTTTCCGGCTGGCGGATCTTAACAGAGTGGGTATTATCATATTTTCTCTTATTCTCTTAGATTGTTTCT
>JAOWBB010006328.1:0-29232 GCA_028565995.1 Ricinus marginatus | reverse complement strand
TTTTTACATCACTGACAATAACGTTGCATTCAACTATGAATGCACCCTTATTGTAAAGAACGAACCGAAGTTTTTTTCCTTTCATACGGCAAAGCCATTAAAGACGCTTCCAGAATCGGAGTGCAGAAGGCAGAATATTCAAAGAGGCAGCACCGATGGGCTTAAAGCCTTTCATAATATGTTTTCAATATCCTCACAGAAAGAAGCACATTGGGAGTTTTTCCAGTTCAACGGCTCTTCCATTTGGGGTAATTCCAAAAAGGAATTTCAACTCCAAAGTCAGAATTTCACATTCGCCCAGTGATTTATCCCAAGTATTTAAAGCGTTCTTTTTTCGTGAATTTTGCTGTCCAAAAAAATCGAGTTAGGGCCTTATTCATTTCGAAATAGGAAGAGCATGCGGATTGCCTTTGGAACGTGAAAGGAGAAGTCCCAAGATTTATGACAAGTATATGAGAGAGGCAGCAATACTCGGCGAGATTCCAAAATCGACATGGTTCGGTTGCACGGCGCCATGGCCCCTCTCAGTCCCTCACAAAATTTCCTTTAATACGCTGCTTTTGTTTTACTTATTTTTTCCTTCGGGACGAATATCCGACAATCTGAATCTTCGGATGCAGCTTTTGTTATAAATAATTTCACTATTTGTTAAGTTTTCTGGCCGAACCGAATAAAAAAAAAAAACCAATCACTGCCGCTAAACTCGCTCTCGCAGAACTACATCATAAGAGTTAATTTTTTTCAAGACTGCGTAAATGTCCGTTTTTCGAGATAGGAAAACTGATTCCGTTCTAAGTAGAAGGAATGCCTATTTATGGATGGTAAATGTTGAAAAAGTTGAAGCGAAATAATAAAAGTAAAAAAAAAAGGCTTTATTATAAAGCCAAAATGGAAGCTTAATTACCGTTTTGAAGATTACATAAAAATGAAAGTAATCCGCCGCTATATTTTTACCAGTGGTTAATAAGTTTTGATTCCCTCTATAATGATGACTATATAATGTAAGATATTGCAAACGATGTGCACAAAAAGATGTAATATGTTAGGAAAAGAAGATTGTAGTGAAACGTAATAAATAAAACCGCTTTTATTAAAAACCAGCCGGTAAAAGGAAAAAAAAAACTGTTATTAGGTTTTAATTCTTAATTTTAAGCGAAAAGAAAAATATCTTAGAAATATCCCAACGAATAAGATTGAACGCTTTACATTCATTTGGGATTATATTGATTTTCATTACGAGAGGCTCAAAGTGTGTTTGCAGAGGAAAAGCAAATAATCATACGCTTACTGGATAAGAGCTTAAAATTCAAGACTAACAACGAAAAATACAAGAAAACAAATACTAAACTGGAAACCCATTTTGCCTTCTCTGGCAGATTTATTCTAAAAGAAATGGTCATTGCATACATCTTCTCAGCGTTAATTCGTGATCTAGCACGGTACTGAAAAGCTAAAACAAAATCAATAAGAACCAGAAGAGCCAGAACTCATAAAAAACGAAATAATAAGAAACAAAAATCCATCTTTTTAATATTAATTTGCGTTTAAAACTTAAAATTAATTCGAAATTTGAAAAACTTAAGTGAAGTTTTTGGAAAATTACTGCTGAAAAATAGCTAACAGGCGCCTCAGAACGGACAGGAGAAGATTTATTCCCGAGAAAAATATTACAAAGACATCGCTGACTTCTATAAAATGGCGCTTCCTCTATATTAAAATCTTTGTTTTAATTGCTTGCTAAAAAAGAACAAAATGAGCAAAGAAACCATTTTTTCATAACCATGGTCACGATGAACTTTACTCCATGAATTGACTTTTTTATTTATCTTTTGCTTCATAAGTCTGAGTAAAAAATATCAATTGTCATTTGATAATTATTTAAAATTTAAGGGTTCATCCTTAATATTTATTCGCGATGCTTCTTAAGATCGTTTCATTATAGAATTCAAGATAAATATAGCAGGAAAATTGGCTCTGTCATCTTAATTTTAACAAACCTCAGTTAAGATTTAATCAGGAACTTTTTTAAAAAAAATAGTTATGTGATGAAAGACAGTTTAATTTAAATTGAATACTCAAGCGTTCTTAATGTCGCACTCTACTTGTCCAGATTTCTTTACTGTAGAGCAGATTATTTTTTGTATTGGTGAAGCTCAAGATTCTAATAAGTGAAATACCTAAAAATAATAATATTTTTACTCCATATTTTTCACTGTGAATTCAAATTTTAATGTCCTAAACTGTATTTAGATGAATTGATATGCTAAATTCGTCAAACATTTTTAACAACGAAACTACAAATACAATTTAAATTTTAATCATTAAATCACAAAAGTTATACTTATTTTTCATCACTTTCTGTCAGGAAAAAAATTTTCAAGTAAACTTTTATAATTTTTTTAATAAGTTATTACTAGTATTATATACAAAATAACAGAAATTTTACAATAATTGATCATTAATAAGGAAAGCTCACCTTTATTTTGCAAAGAGGAAAATCCACACTTTTTCGGGAAAAATTATCTATAAATAAATCTGAAAATTTAATTTTGTGTCAGAGTAATACCACTAATTCATGATACAAAAAGGCAAATAAGCTTTCGCATGATGGAGATTTTCGAAAAAAAATTTTTCTATCGTAAATATCGAAAGAATAAATCAAACTTTAGCACTAAACTAAATTACTTATGTTTTTTAAAATCTTCTTATATTTTGTTTTTCGCACACTTTAAAACTTATATTTCCTTTTATAGATTAATGAAATTTAATAATTTTTATATAAATAGCAACAACATACATATATATACAACTATATATTTATTTGAATCATTATTCAAAGTTGTTTTTAAAACTTTTTGCTTGACCTGAAATATATTTCTAAACAATTGAAAGATTCCTTAAAATAGCAGATAAAAAATTAAAATAATATTTTCCGGAAGAGACTTAGTAGTTTTACAATAAACTTCTGAGTTAAATATGAATATAACAGTAAAGTTTAAAAAGTTAGAATTCTAAACTTCTCACTAAAATACGAACAACTTAGATATCCGAAGAAATCCAAATCGATATGAAAATTTAATTTAGAAGATATATCATAATGAGTTAATTCTGATAATATATAACGCTGTTTATATATATACGTAATATATATTATATATATATGTACATTTTTTCTCTCATATTTAAAAAAGAATTGGGATACATTATTATTTACCGTTTTTTAGTAAAAAAATTCAGACCATTCCTCTTTATCTGAATTAAAAAATTCAGTGGTTTTTTTTTCGCATTTTGGTCGTCTTAAAAATTTTCATTAGCTTTATCATTTGTAATTTACTTTACGTACAGAATTAAAAATTTTTCGTTTTATATTAGTTAAAAAATATGATTCTGATGGAAAAAAAATACTTTGTTTAAGTGAAAAAGGTTTATTTTTGGATGATGACTTCATATGATTCATTTTACTCGTCCAAACAATCATTTATTGCATTTTTAATGGGAAACTAAGCTGAATATAATAGAAATAATTTTTAATTTAACGTTTACCATAGTGAAAAAAAATAAAAAGCTCCCGTTCTTTGAGAGAATAATTCGTTAAACATTACTGCATCGTAAAAAAAGGTTCACAATGATCAGTAAATCTAAGATCATTGTGTGGTTTGAAATTGAATTTTTCAAATGAAAAGCCATTTTCAATTTTCGCAACCTTCACATAAAAAAAAAAAAAAAAAAAATCCCATTTTCAATGTTAATCACAAAAATATTTTTCTCATTCACTTGCGCTGCGTATCTAAAATTTTCATAAAAAACTTAACGCATGACTTTCAAGTCAAAACCGTTCGTTATAAAAATTGTATTTCGATACAAACTTCCTCCCATAAAACATGCATAAAAATGCTTAGTGAAATTATATAAGTAGCAAAAACTTTGTTATTTAAGACTGCAAATATCGTAACTATTTAAATATACATTCTAGGAATGGTACAACGATAACTGAAGCTATCCTTTTCGGATAAAGTAAGATCATCATCTTAAGTGATCATGAGGAAAAAATGCATGAAAATCAGTGGAAAAAACCTGTTAAAAAACATTAGATGGTACGGAGTGCTTAAGGCTCATTTAATGGTAATTTGTTTAGAACGCTGGAAAAATTACGGAGCTATAAATGATAAGATTAACGTAGTGAAAAATATAATTATAGCTAAAAAAAAAAAAAAGGACAAAGGACGGCGAAATAAATGCCGAAAAAATGCAAAATTTTAATTAAGAGCAAGCGGAGTTTTATCGAAACAATTAGTTGCATTCATTTGAGTTAAATGGTTAGAGTTAATCTTCAAATGGAGAAGTAATTTTATTAATTAAGATGAAATTAAAAAAGGGAAAAGCCGTGATCCTGATATCCAGTTACGAAAATTTTTCTGTTTAATCTCAGGTTCGAAAGAGGTTTAACAAAAGCATCACTTAAAGAATCAAAAAAATTTCTCAAATTTCGCCCCGGGGGGTGGGGGGTGGGGAGGATGGCGGCTTCAGTAATACGCAATGAGTGCATGTAAATTAGTAAAGATAAAACCGGAATGATAACTGAGATTAAAACCCGAAGAAGAAATTTTGGCAAAGCTTAAGATGAAGAAAAGTTTATCAGGTCTCGAGAATGTGAGCATAAGACTCCGAAAAGGAGCAAATGACTTGACGATAATCAACTTCAGTGGAAATGTGAAAACTTTGGGTTTCTCTCTATTTTCCCCATAACACGCGGAGACGGAGGATCTTTTTAACAAGTTGAAGCCCATCAAAATCTTTACCTTCGTTACCGTAGACGAAACGTCTTAAAATTCCTGTAAGACAAACCATCCCACTCGGAAAGTTATAAATCAGAACCAGAATTTAATCCATTCTTAAATAAATAAGCCAGAATTAAAGCCTAATAAATATTCCAACTTCTGAGATTAAGGATAAGGAAATGCAGGCATGAAAACCTAATGATGAAGATAGCGAAAGATGGCCACCAATTGTAGATTTTTATTTTCATTTATTTTTGTTATTCCCAAAAGGAAATTTAATGATAATAATAATAATCCGTTTGGACTTTATTCAAGCATGAGTACGAAACTGGCGATAAAAGCATTATTTCAGTGAAAAGGAAAAGCTTTATGAAAATTTTATTTTAACTAAAAATTTGTTATTAATTGTAATTGACTATTAATGATTGTTTGAATGTGTGAATTTGAATATCCAAAAAATATTATGTTAATACGAAATTACTAATTCTGAAACTATATTTGTCTTAAATCCGAAATGTGTACGCAATATGATTTACAAACGATATGTTTTACACTAGCGAAATGTTATATAAAAACGAAATGAATTTATGAACGATATGTGAATAACTGTGAACGAGATGTGTCACGATTGCGAGATGCTTTAACTTGTGTACTTATGAACGATATGCGATTAATGAACGCGATGTATTACTGTTGCGACATGTTTTACTTGTGTACGTTTTGCATACCTGTCATCGACAAAGCAAATAGCAAGCCGCCTGATAGGAACGGGCGAACAGTGACTTTCTGAACAATGATTATGTGCCTTCCTTTTGATAGCTGGACACTGTCAATTTCTTTCACATGTTATGCATTTCTAGACACTCACCAGAATAAGATTGTACCTACATCATGATAAATATCGATAGCTTTAAGTTTAACAGGATTAGAATGAATAATAAACGGAATTCACAAACAGAGCCTCGAAAAATAAATCGATAATATACCAATGTGTTACAAACGAAAATGTACAAAACCTCAATGCTTACTAATGAATATAAGAAGCTAATGCTTAAGTTTTTATAAAAAGTAAAAGATATAAATAAATAAAAACCTTTAATTCTATTATGAATTTACATATTTCTGATAAAAATTTCATTATAAATTATAGCAGACGATCCGATTATTTCATCTGATTCTCAATTTATGTTGTTTTTGAGGTAAAATCGATTGTTTTAGATTGCCTAATAAAGTTTATTTTTAAATTTTGTTTTGTGTAAAAAGTCATTAAAATCGAAATTAAGCTTTCTTATAATTTGAATAAATCAAATTTGGGTCTTAGGAAAATTTTTTCGATTGACTTTTTTTCAAATTTTGTATTGAACAAATTTAGTTTTTTGTGTTGCAATTAGCTCCGATAAATGCCAAGCATCGGGTTTTATGCCACTTAGAAAGGATATTACGCCAAACGTAAAAGATGTCTTTCTCATGGATCTTACAAACTTTAAGACGCAAGTTTATATTCATTTTTGAAAAAAGTTTCCCGCAATAACTTGCAAACCTATAAATAAATGTCTAAAATTGTAATAATTGTTGAATGGAAAAAAAAAGTAAGGAGGATTAATGCTGTTCTAATTTAAATAAACGATCTTGATCGCAAATGAATCCAGCATCTGTAAAAGACATTGTAACGAAGACAAATGGCTTTCTCTCGTTGTTATTGATAAGACAAGTCCTGACAATCCCTTCTAAGATCAACTGATTGCTTCCTCCATCAGTTATGTCCTCATCCCTATAGCATTCATCCCCGAAATTTTCTTAGATTCAGAATACTCAATAAAAATCATTATTTATCATAATGCGTCTTGAAACTTATTCATTAGGTACATGTAAAAGATACAACAAAGGAAGAGTTTTGATATGTGAGAAGAGAAATTCCCTTTTTTTTTTCGGGAAGCAGATTCTGCGGAAAAAAGAGAAAACCTCTGCAGAATTTTTAATTGTAATAATTCAACCTTTTCGGCCCCTTATGTGTGATTCTTTCTAAACGGCAAAATTGCTTACGCTGAAAAAAAACGTTGAAATGAATAAAAAGATGCGAAAAATTTAAGCTCGCTTGAAATCTGCTGTTTCTTGCGACCGGTTAAGGATTACAGCCGCAGCAAGGTTAAATACTTGAAAAAATTTGATCAGTAATTTTTGTATATAAGGTAGAAATAAAACCCAAGTATTGATATGTAGGAAGGAAGACCAGAAATTTTATTGTTAACATCAAAACCATCTGTAAAAATTTAATTTGTTTCAAAATTGTAGACGGAAAATATTAAAATTTCTGAGCCTTTGTTTAAGGATCGGTTGACCTGAAATAGATTAGATATTTCCTCTTTCTGAGTAGTGCTTACAGACGCAGGCAGTTGGTATAATTCATAAAAGCTTGATAAGAATGCTTTTATTTAATACTATTTTCCTACATAGCTTCTTCTTTTTATATTTTATCATTCCGCGTAAACAATTATCCTTAACAAATGCATTATAATTATAATCACTTGAAATCATGGAAACAATCATAACATTTAAGTTTTTAATTATATACGTTCAGAGAAACATTTATTATATATTGAGGTATTAAATTTTTTTTTTGCACAATTTTATAACGCCTAACGAATGATACTTAAGGCTTTAAAAAATTTTCATACAATATTCAGAAAAGAATCTGTTAGTTTTAAGCCACCTCAGAGAATAATTGTATATAATTATAATCGCTGTTAATGTTCTAATAATAAGATTTTAAAGGAAATTTAATGAAAGAGATTTTAACGTTTACCTCCTGCAGAATGTTTCAAGTATTTTTTTTCCGCATTGTGATATCGTTACAAGGATTTGAAGACGCATTTTATAAAAGGCGGACCCCCAAGGCTCTGATGAAAGTTTCCAAAAGAAAAAAGGATAGTAATTGAAAGGCCCATTATAACAAAGCATTATACTCTTTCCAGTCATTAATGGCATACTCCTGCAGCAATTTTGTTTTGTAAAAACCCTTTTCAATTTCATTTTCACGGTCTCTTTGACAAATTTAAATTTCTGATATAACGCCCGAACTTAAACCTGGAGGATACATATGGAATAGTAAAAATTTTAATTTTTACTTGTGTACGTTCCTCCGGTCAAGTAGATCATTCTCAGTATAAGCGAGAAAAAACGGTCTGTGATGGATGCTCATAAAACTGCTTCATTACATCAAGTAAAGAATTTAAATATTTGAAAAAAGTCGATGAAAATGACTTCAATAAACAAGCAAAAAATACATTTTCTTTCGTAAAACAATTGTACATTTTCATAAGTTTGTACATTTAAAAAAAAGGTCAAGCGGTATCCACAAAAAACTTTAAACATGAATTCTGTTGTATATAAGATAAAAAAAATTTACTATGGAAAATCTGACGCTTAATAAAATGGATAAAAAAACTATTTAAAAAATATCAGGATTATTAAAAAGCATATTTTGCATCACAAGACAAAACGCAAATTTACAGTAACAGCAATAGATTTTCAGTTTCCTAACAATGCCATTTTGAGATCTTCTGAATTCAAAACTAGCCCAAAGGAAAACAACCTTTGAGTTGTCATAATGCGACTTCGTTTAGGTTCTAAAAAAAAAAAAAAAATATTTATAGAACGAAATTCAAAATTAATACACATGAATTTAAATCTTTTATCGAAAACAAAATGATGAGCATACTGAAATTAAAAGATTCTCGTGTGAAATTAAACTTAACAAAATTGGATAATAAATATAAAAATAATGAATGATCGTCATTAATTTTAAGAAAAAGAAAATTTAATTTTGAAAAATCTATAATGATAACAAAGATACTGAGTAATGTTTAATATTATTCATTTTAAAAAAATGAATGTTTCTTCGCTCTCAATGGCAGTTTTAGGTTCAAATATTTCAAAAAAATCGGGGAAAATCTGTGCGAGCTCATATTTCCTTGTATGAGTCCCAAGTGTCGGCGGACACCCAATAGGCTTCCCCATTAAGTATTCCTATTGGGCGCTAGGTCATTTATGCCAAGATTGCCGGTATCCCAGAGGCGCCATTTTGTCTTCGTACATCAAGATTTTTTCTTATTATGAAATATATGTATGTATATAAAAACAAACATATTTATTTTAGGATAAATAAAAAATTTCGGGCTCGGAAAAAGAATCAAAACTACTCTGAATTTAAAATCTTTAATTTACATCGGCGACTGATGAGATGTAATTGAAACTAATAAAGCAGAACCGTCGTAAACAATTTTTCAGGATAAAGAATAATAATTTAACATACTTTTCTGACTGAAGAACTTTTTTTCATAACATGATCTGGCTGAAAATATAAAATTTTGACAATGATTGAGAATCATCAACATTAAACACTGGAATAAGATTTTATTTAAATATAAATGAGGGTGATGATTCTTTTTTATCATAAAGCAATAATTTCTTTATTCTCTCGACGCAATTCGTGTTCTCTCAACAAAATGAAATATTTCTTAGTCATGATATATAAATGTATGCGACCGTCCATATTTACATAACATTCTTGAATCTGAATAAGTTTCTGCAATTTAAGTATCTTACTATAATCTACATTTTATCTATAGAGAGTACATCCCTTATGAACGGGTACAATGCAAAAGCCCATATCGATTCGAAGCAGGTGACCCTTAAATTTTTATAGTAAGAAAAATTTTAAATTTATTTCTTGTGAGCGATTCTGAAAACGTGAGAAAATATAAATATCGGAAAGCTTTTTGCAAATAATATATTTTTATCTATGGCATAAATCTATTCTGCTTCTTTTTACCATAAATCGTATTTGTGAAGAGAATATACTATAGGAAAACGATATTATCTTGTTCCTAATATCGAGTAACCTCTAAAATTTAATAAACTGCGTACCATATTTTCAATTCCCACTTAGAATACATATTCCATAATGTTTATAACTTCAACATAATTCAATAGGTATTAAATAAATTTAACAATATCAATATCTTCATTATCTCATCGACTTAAATGGTCTTAGTTGTGAAAATGTGATTATTTATATGATAGATTATTCATAATTTCATGGAGAAAACTCAGTAATTGTAACAATAATAATAACGTTAATCATTCGCGGATTTTAAAATTATATTTAAAATATAACAATCTCTATTTATCTATACATCTAATATTTATCATCTCAAGAGATAATATGAGTTTCTGTTTGTCAAAATCAAGCACAATCGGAGAATAATATTCTATCTGTATAAATTTGTATAAATATTTTTGTACAAAAATTCTGAAGAATCCGTAAAGGGCCTCAATGCAAATTTGTATCATAAATTATAGAAATACAAAAATTTTTCCTGAACTAGATGCCGGTTTCGAGAAAAGAAATTCTTCTAAAAATTACGTATAAAATACAAAATTGGATTCTAAGGAAATATTTTTTGGAATTTTCGGTCGATTCAAATTTTCCATTTAAAAAAAAAATATTTCTGAAATGTGATAAAGAGAGAAAGCACAATGAAAAGCTGGAAAATGGTGTGGAATTTGGCTGATTTTAAAAGCCATTCAGATTTATACATATTTGGCTGGACGGCTCTTAGGAGAATTCTTTTTTTAAATGCAAGATTCACAATGGCAAAAAAAAATCCAATTTTATTTTACAATTCCTTTTGTTTATCCAAATGTTTGTTGGTTACATGTGAAATGGGCGAGTCGACGCGGCACCTCAATTTCGAAAAAAAAATAATAATAGTAATGGTAATGACAACTCTTCGTGACAAGATCATTATCCACGACATCCTGTACAAAATTTACTACCATAAGTCATATTTCTGAATTTTTGTAGTTCTTTAAAAAAATTTTTTTATTACCAAAAAAACTATAAAAATTTGTTTGAATTGAAAACCTTAATCCTCCTAAAAATTAAAAAAAAAATATTGAAATAAAAGTAATTTATCCTTTGAAGAAGGATTAAATGCAAATATATATATAAATCTTGGCTGATATAGAAGGCTTCAATGATCCCTTTCACATTAGATTTTTTACCATGATTTCGAATTCCAAATAATTGGATCGAAAGCTTAGACATTTTTAAATTTTCAAAAATCAAATACCTCAATGAACATCGTTGCGAAAAACCTATGTTCAAATAACTATTTGTTATATATAATCTGTGATTATAAAGCTTCTGATTTTAATTTTTCTGTTATTATTAGAATAATTTTAAACTTTATCAAAGTGGAAGAGTGCCTAAAGGTAGCCTACAGCATCTGAAACTTTTTTGACTTAATTTGTAATAAAATTTTTTCGTGATTGATAGATTTGCACAAAACATTGGTAATTAACTTAATCATTCTTTTTAATACGGAAATAAAATATTGTCTTCAAGCATTCGGAAATATATCTTCAAAATAAATTTTTCTATATCATACGTAAGTAATAGGTATAAAAAAAAACTTTAAAGAATATTAACAAGAAAAAAAATGTAAAAAACCATGAATCCTGATATAAATATTATTTATAATATATTTCTTATACATAATAATATATATTCAGGACAAAATTAATTAGGTTAAACCAACAAAGTGTTGTAATTTCGTATCGAATTTAGACCTGAAATTAAATTTTACACTTTTCCGTATCGATCCATCTTGAAATTTTTTTTACTAAAATTCAAGAATTAATTAAATTATGATATTTAAAATCAGGAATTTTTATATTTTTTATGCTTAATACCTTATTTAAACGTCAACATTAACAAATCCGCAAATACAAGTGGAATTTTTAATTTCAATTTTAAATTTTTTTAATTTTTTATTATTATATTGTTCTCGTGCTTTTCTATTTACCAAATAAAAATAAACCTGAAAACTGCTCCGTTTGTAATTTCAATCGATTTCAGCTTTGAGACAATTACAATTCTTCATAAATTGGCATAAATTAGTGAAATTGCGTGACATTTCCTTAAATGCAGGGATTTACAGGTTGGTAAAACATTTTCGGAAATTTATTTGGCGTACGAGCTTTTGAAGATGTACACCCAGGACATCCAATACCTACCTTCTGACCAAGTCATCTTCAGCGACGATATTCATTGTTCATATTTATTGCGGGCCAAGTTTTATGTACTGCTGTCGAAATATCTTTGCTTTGAGGAAAGGGCCCACGATTCCAACTGAACTCGGATGTTAGAATGGTTTTGTTGTAGCTCTCTTCCCAGGGACTAATCGGCCGAAGCTCTCTGACTGCTTGCACTCTTTCGATGATACTTCAATTCGTAATTCATGCAGGATCATGAACTGCAAAAAGCTGAAAAAAGGCGACTGGTCAACATGGTTAGGTAACAAAAGTCTGCATGGCGGTGCTCAATTTGGCAACAGCAAATGAATGCGTAGAAACGCATTGACCAGCCTCATTCTGTCGGTCGCGGTACATTTTCTTTAATTTTAGATTTGAAGCCGAAACACCGCGTTATGCCTCAGGAGCCTTTCTTTTCTCAATTTTTCTCCACATGAAGTTACTAAATTATACTTTTATGTATTAAAATATTATATAATGATTAAAATAAATGCTTTTATATTTATTATAAAATGGGTGATTTTTCATTTTGCAAGATTATGTAAAACTTTTATTCTTCTCATGTTTTAGTGTGCGAGAGTTTTTCTTTTATATTTAAATATAAGTGCATTTTTTCATAATTTCGAATTGGAATATTTTATTAATAATTTCAAAAATATGAAATATTACTTACCTGAATAATGATTTAATGATTTATACTTTTTTATTTTCTTCTCTTAGACTTTTAAAAACATTTCAGTTGCTAAAAAAACGTCTTCATAACGAATAATATGAATGTGTTCGCAAATAAACAATATTCTTTTCAATCGATATATTATGAACGAAATGCCACGTCCAAAGAAAATACAGGAAAAAAGGTTTTGAGTTTGAAACATTTGAGATTTGAATTAAAAAATCAGTTTGAAGGAGATTTTGACTTCGAAAATTTCGAATTTCCCATCACTTATGAATTTTCTATGCGAAGTAAATAGCCTCGATATTCATGAGACAGTGGAATTTAAGAGAAGTTTCTTGTACAGCTTGCTATTCAGAATCAAATCGGCTTGTAGACACTTCGATACTACATCCACTCATTTAGAAAGTGGAAAGCGGAAACGGTTTTGATGACTTCTACCAAAAAGTGTTCTGCAGCAATACAATTCCAAAAGCATTGCTCCGTCAAATGTTGGGAGATTCTCAGACCAATCAAAAAACTTGCATTTCTTTTTTCAAGTCACTTTAACATCTGCTTTTTTAACAAAAAAACATCAAAACTTGTGCATCTTTCAAGATAAAAAGTTGGAACGTTAGTTTTCGGCAATTAGATACATTCATTGCCTCCTGCATGCTCACAGAGCATAAAGTTGAAAAATGTGTTTATGTGAATGAAAAAGTTGTTGATGTGAAAAGCTTAATGTCCACCAACTGAGGATCATATTTTTGGCGGAAAACTGTGTGCAGAAACGAATTCGTTGAAATTATACAAAAAAAGACATATTTTCCCTTGCCATCAGTTATTTGATAGTCTTACGGCCAATTGCACATCACTGCACTTCAGAGGCCGACATTGCAGTTAATAAACAATTATTACCGTCATAATCAAAGTGCAGATTCAGGCAGTTTATTCCCTATAACATCAAAATTTGTTTTCAACGAATGTTTTGATACTTAAAAAAATACACAAATTACATGAAGATCATATTTTTAAAAGACGATTTGCATTTTTCGAGTCATTTAATAAATTCAGATAAAATTTTATCACGTGAAACTAGTTTAGGCACTATCTAGCTAAGATCTAAATTTTCAAAAAATAAAGGAAAAAGAAATTTCGGACATTATAAAAATTGTAAAAAAAGCTTTATATGATGCGTGCCCGAAAACGAAAACCACATTTTGTCCATTATCAGGTCTAAAAAAAATGCACCATACATCAATTAGTGAAAATATATTAAGAAAAATAAAAAAAATTTAAAAAATTATCTTCCTTACACGAAAGACTGTAGATATAATGAATCAGATGGGCAAAAGTTATAAAATTACTCTACTAAAATCAATTTCTAATTTATAGTTATTCAATCCTATCGAAATTTTTTCATGAAAATGACTACTACAAGATTTTACGATATTCGGATTTAAAAGAAATAAATTCACTTAATTATTAATTAAGATATATTTAGAAATAATAGATAGTGAAGAAATTTAGAAATAAATAATAGTGAAGAAAATTTTATTCTCAGTTTATGAGAAGAATCAACGGAAACTTACATTAGGTTCAGGACTTCAAATCAAGCAACGGTTTCGGTTTCTCCAATAGAATAACTTGGAAAAAAAACAAAAAGTTTAAAAGCGTAAAAATACAGTAAAGACCAATGTGGAAAATGATTTCAAATATGTCTATATAACAAAGCATTTAAAAAAATTGTTACTGCGAGGAATTTTTCAAAACAATTAATTTTTTTTAATGATTTTATATTAACACTACATAACATTCTCTCGATATAAAGTAACATACGAAAAACGTTTTCCAAAACTCAACAAAGTTTTGTAATTAAAAAGGGTTTCAGGAGAGACTGATCAGAATGGCAAAGTCTTGACACTTGTAAGTGCACCACAAAGATGAAAATTGTGATATTCAGCAGATTCCAATTTGAAGGTACTTATTGGTAAAAAAAAGTCATGGAGAAAAATTCTGATAGAGAAATAATTCATGAAGGTTGACAGTTTTGACTATTAATGTTACACGGCGAACATCCCATGAGAAATCTTTCAAATTATTTATTCGGAAATCTAAACATTATCCGAATAGATATCATCAACATGGAAGCATTTTAAATGGATAGAATTCGAGACAAAATGCGAGGCCATTAAAATATTTATCTTCGACCGAAAACCCAAATGTTGCGGCCGAAATTTTCACACAACCTTTTCGGGTGATCAATTATGATTTACAATTCGGTTCTGTATTCAATCTGATTCCGTAAGCTTGAGATTCTTCACTCGAGGAACAATATCTGATCAAATTTTTATATATAACGGGGAAAAAAAGGAAAAAAAAATTAAACCACTCATTCAAAATCTAAAACTTTTGGCTTATTAATTATCTAACCTATCATGGAAGGAATTCATCTAAAAAAATTTTTCATTTCACATAAATAAATCTTCCGCGTAATAGTTTTAAAAATGGTAATAACTTAAAAAATATACATTTTTATGTTGTGTTGTAATTTTTTTCTCAATATTTTTCAGAAAATCCTGCAATGAAACGTTCAACCACGAAACAGGATTTTAAGTCATGATGGTAAGATTTGAAAAATACTAAATTGAATTTTAATATAATTTGCAATAAATCTTGATACATAAAATGCAAAATTTACCTCTTGAATTTTATGTAAATTAACTTATGATCAGAAATTTATATTCAGATTCTTGTTCACATATATTTGTTGGACCTTCCAAATCCCCTAAAAGCCTGTTTACTGAATCCTTTTTTTAAATACATTTCTTTTTCGCATTTCTGGGCCATCGATCGTATGCCCCTTTGCTCCATTCTCAACTGCATTAAAATGTAGTTCATTATAAGGAAGGCAAAAATTTTTCAGATCAACAACAGTAAGAATCTGGCAGAAAAATTGGCATTTATAATTGGATTCATCGTTAAAACGCAATATACGAAAACATAAATTTCTATCAATAATGCAGGTTGATTATAGGCAGTTGTGAAGGTAGAGACTAAGAGATTTCTACAAAAAATTATACTAATTTCGCGACCATGAGCACCAAAAAATATGGCTGTACTAATCTAAGGATAACTCGGAATGAGATTTACTATTGCTACCAGGATAGAAAGATAGCAGCTTTATGTTTTAAACAAAAAATTTCCTTTTTCTTGGCCGATAGAGTATCTTGATCACGAGACGAATACAGGACATATTCGATTCGAGATCGGATTTATATTATGACATTAGTTGCACTTATAGCTAGATAATAATATTATGTGCCAAAAGAAAAAGATTTTGTCTAACATAATAAAGTTGAAAGGTCCGAGTAAAGCGCAAAGAAGCAAGTTAAAAGAAAGTGGCAAGAAAATGTCTTTCTGGTATTCCCTAACTAAGGGATTTCCCATGCCGGTCACGATTATTACATTAGTTTCCTCCGTAAAAATTTTCTGCTTGTCCTAATTCCGTTTTCATTTCTTAAGGAAAAAAATTGAGGAATAAATTTTTTGGTAGAATGGAAATTTGAATCACGTCACTTGAAGCACATGAAAAGCTTCCTTTAAAATCCTTTAACGGTTTGAGAATCAAAAAATTTTTTAAATTCAGAACCTTTTTAAAGGAAGAAGCAATTTCTTTTTTCTCTCCCGGCATGAATTGATTTTTGAGCACTTTTGCTAGAGTGATGAATTGTCTACTCCTCTAAGCACAGTCTTATATGTAAACGAAAGACAAATCCGTTTATCATACCGCAATTTATGTTCTTTAGTCTTTAAACCATTTCCCAGTGTTCACCTTTAAAGGAACTTTTCGTCTTTTGGCTTTTATTCAAAATAAATTTTTATATGAAATACAAATATTATTACGCTGATTTACTAATGCCTCGATTTTTCAAAGATGATTTACAAAATATATCAGTTTTCCGAATGATTTATAATTATGCATAGTGTATTGAAAAATAATTTTCTTCCACAAACAAAAGTTTAATGATTAGAATTCTGTGCACGATTAAGCAGAAAATATGTATCTTTTACTCAGTTAATTGAGGTACCAATTTAAATTAAATTTTTTAAAGACGAATTTGAAGAACTTTTATTTGTTTTATTTATGGTGAATTATGGAGATATCGGCATGAAAAATTATTCTCCTTTAAATTAATCCTTTAATTACATGACCAAGAATTTTGGGAATGAGCATTATTAATAGTAATAACTTCACTTTAAAATACATTTACTACTGAAAAACATACAAGATTTTTTATTAAGCACTGCCCCAGTTTAAATATTTGTGTGAAAATGTGTTCAAAAAAGTGTGTAAAATATTTAAACACATTTTTTAAACATTAAAAAAATTATGATTTGAAAGACATATTATAAAGCTACAATATAAATTCCTTAGTATTTTTATATTTTCGACTTTTCAATCAACCGATTTCCATACTGCATGTATTACAAAAGAAAGTTTTTCTTTTCATTTCAGTATACGAATTCAGAGATATGCAATATGATTCTCCAAAGCTTAATAAGCTAAGGAAAAGAATGAAGAATACTTTATTCTTATACGCTGTAATGCAAATCGTTACCACACATACGACAGGTATGTATAAAAATTTAGATAAATATATGAGCTTAACTGTGTAAACTAAAATCTGTCAGTATTAAAAATGTATGAAATATTTTTTTCGTGATATTTTTTGTATGTTATAATTAGACATGACATTATCACATGCTATAAATGTAGTCACAAGTTTGGTCAGATTATAAATTCTTATTAACATTTTATATTTATAACTTTATGATAAAAGCTGAAATAAATAATTCGCTTTTGCAAACGTAATAATATTATAGTTGAAAATGCAGGTGATATTTGTTCATTTCCATTAAATTCCGTTTAAAACTATTTCAAACTAAAACTAATTTAAAAACTAAAAAATATTATGTAATTATATAAATAATGTTAATCAAATGTCTAAAAATATTTTTTTCAGTTATATAATAAGCAAACTTTATGAAAAGTTCAGGGGTTGAATTTTACTTTTTTGTCTAATACAATTAAATTCATCTAATTTTCAAATGCAAAGCATCAAACTTTTATTGTTTATTTTCAGTTTATAGGACCTGTTTTTTTTAAAAAAGCATATTTTTTGTTTCTGATGAATACGATGAAATATGACAAAAGAAAATTCATAATCTTATAAATAAACACTTGAAATTTAGTAATTTCATTTTTTCAATTCCCTATAATAAAATTTAGAAAAATATCACCATAAAATGAATATGTTGTAAACTTGAAATATGGCGGTAATTATTGTTGTTACGTTATTAATTACTTATATATCTTGTTCCCTCCACATCTTTATTTTTGCAATAGAATAAATTTAATTGGAAAGCACAATCTAAGAAAAATTCGTTTGAGGAAACTGGTATTAATCAAAATAATTTCTTATAAAAGTAAATTAAGTATCTCTTTATTTACATGACAGGATGTGACGATCCGACACTGCCATCATTTGTAAAGAACGCACGTACTTAGTGGATCATAAAACTATCTAAGAAAGATATATTCAATCAAATTAAATCATTCTCCAAGGCGTTTTTGCTCAATAAAAGAAAAATTTTAACGGAACATTGCGAATGACGATAAACGAAACAAAATCCTTTTTACGAGTCATAGGGGCGTAACGTACTCGTAAATAACAATAAAAACAATTATTTATGCTAAAATATTAAATTGTTTTCTCCCGTTTAGAAAAGTCGGTCACGATGACTTTCGACCAAACAACGGAGATGATATTTGTAAGCGAAACGTTAAATTCAACGATGCTGCCTATCATTACAACCAGATATCAGCCGAGCACAAGTCAACCTCCGAACCTGTTCAAGCCTTTCAGAGGCAGGGAGGTCCCGAAGACGGACGCTCCCATGCTCAACTACATATTTGATACTCATTCTTCGAAGGGGAAGCATCACCATCACGACACATACAAATGGGGCCCCCATTTTGAACCTTCCGAGGTGCTTTTGAATGGTACAACGGTCACTGTACAAGTCGGTGGAACTGCCATATTAAACTGCAGAGTTAATTTTTTGCAAGACAAAACGGTCAGTTGACGTATTTTATTTTCTTATTTGGTTTAATCCTTTTCAAAAAATAGCAGATGATGTGTACCAGTATCTTTTCATGTAAAATAGGGTTTTCACAACGAAATTACTTTTTACCTAAATTTTAAACAAATAATGTAATGGCAAATATCACATGTAATTATAAAGAATAAAAACAGTAAAAATACACCACTAAATTACTTTGAATTATAATTTGCATGTTATAATTTTATCGGGAATTTTACTTTAAAAATTAAAATGTATTTTATATACATCCAAAATTATTAATCAAGACTTGTGAATAAAACTTTAAGTGCAATCCAGTTATAAGTTATATACCGTAAAGGTTGCATTTTACTTATTTAGAGCACTAATATAAGTTGAAATGCATTAAGTCGATTGGCAATTGGCAAACTACACTAGGAGTTTGAGAAGACATTTACTAAGAAATGGATCTATTTGTAAATTTATTTTATAAGAAACTATTATTGTAAATAAATTCTAATAAAAGAGTGAAAGAATAATTTAAACATAAATAAAGAAGTTTTATAGACAAGGTAGACCTAACATTAAAAAATTGAACCTCTCAAAGAATTGTGTTAATTTTCGCGAATCACACCAGTGATCCTTAGCATGCTGTAGAAGACATGTTTTAATCACCTTTTTACCGTTGGGAAATGGACGCAATTTCAAAAACTATTTACCCTGCTGTTGAAACTAAAAAATATTAAAAAGACTGCGAGGTCAAGACCTGGAAAGGTTCTCGAAATTTTAAATTCAATTTATCGATAAATTTACGTGCTTTTCATGCGCATTCTCAAAGATTTGTAGGGAATTTTCTGCGAGTTACCTCTTTTTTCATTTAAATACTATATTCTCCAAAATAATTGTCTCCCTTTTGCCACAACACAAAAGTATAATCTTCCTTTTATTGAATAAATTGCAATTCTTTAAATAGACGATTTTTTTTGTTAAAGTGTTGAGTTAATTTCTGCACAATCACTCAGACTTCATTTAATTTAATATTGTTATAACGTGCGTGATTAATTCATAAAATTATAACATAAAATAAAATCATTGATTTAACAGTTCCGTACGTTATCTATTACATTTGCCCTTCATTATTGAAAAAAAAATCTAATAATTTCTACTAAGATAATTTACATTGCATTGAGATTAGATTTTGCTTTTCCTTTCAGATATCATGGATGAGAAGAAAGGATACCGATGAGCTGCAATTACTTACAGTCGGAAGGCACACTTATACTGGTGATGATAGATACACGCTGGAATTCCAGTATCCGGGAAACTGGAGGCTTCAAATTAAATATGTTACCAAGCGTGATGAGGGGCTATATGAATGTCAAATTTCAACTCATCCTCCAAAAGTTATTCAAACTTTCCTATACATCAATGGTAGCAATACTTTAATTATATTCGGACCAACGGAATACTAAAATTTTATTAACATCTAGACAAAAATTTATCTTCCAAATGTTGCAACTTTTGTAAAATCTAATGTGATCTTAAAAAAAAAATGTTAAATTATAAACTTATGTTTGTTTCTTTGGCGAAAATTTCAGCTCCCGAGGTTGTTATTGTTGATGAACATGGTGTGCAGCTTATGGATAAATACTATGAATCTGACAGTACCATTCAATTATCTTGTATAGTGCGACACGTATCAATGACTTCATCCGTGGTTCTTTGGTTGCATGGTAACAAAACTCTAAATTATGATATCACACGAGGAGGAATAAGGTATACATATGTATTAATATTGGTCTATATACATTAGGATTAAATATACGTAATTAAATTATATTAAATTTATTTTCTAATTTGTTGTACCATTATATTTCAATATTTTTTTTTAATTATTTTGTATTAAATTTCAGTGTTAAAACTGAGCTTATGGAAGCGGGGGCCAACAGCACTCTGTCTGTAGCTAGAGTTAATAAAACTGACAGCGGGAACTATACGTGCTCTATTTCAGATACTGAATATGCTACCGTTATGGTACATATTCTAAATGGTAATGAATACATTTTAACTTAATCTGAGTCTATAATATTTATAATAATTTGAAAATTAGAAACTGAAAAACTTAATCTTCCAAAAATTATTTTATATATTTAAAAATATAATATATTTTAAAACCTCTAACTTTATATTTTGTTTCTGTTAAATGTTGTCAAATTGTTTAAATCTATTTTTAAGAAATTGTTATTATATTTTTAATATATACATTACCTGTCTTTAGCAAGACATATATCGAACAAAAGAATTCACTGTAATAAGCAAATGCTCGAAATTCGAATAACAATTTTTTTTTCCAGAGGAAAGTCTTGCCGAACTGCACCATGGCAGTAAAAGTTCGCTGTATAGAAGTACTAAACAATTATTGTTGCTGTATTCAGTAGTTCTATATATGATAATGAGGTAGCCCCGAGAGGGACAATAATATTCACTTCAGTGCCTCAATATTTTCGCAGAAATTGTACATAATAAAAATAGTAATAAATAAAATAAAAAAATATAAACTGGACACGAACATCGAAAATTATATTCAGAAGCAATTATATTATATGATACTTAATAAGTTCAATAATTGTATAATATGAAGAAAAAATTACCGAACAGTTTATTGATATTAAAATGTTAAAAATGTTGATAACTGATTTCTCAGGTATTGGAATATATCGAAAGAATTTGTCATAATTAGTAAAATGAAGCATAATCGCCCTGTTATATAGTATTTTTTGGGTCAAAATTAAATTTAACAATGTGAAAAAATGTCTAAATGATTATAATAAAATGTAAAATTATCACACTTGTTTTTTCATAAATTTTTGACATGAAAATTGTATTTTGTCTATTGTAAGTGATCCTATATATGCGTTTCTTTAATTTTTCTTTTACCTATTTAATTAGATAGTTATATAAGATGTTTGCAATTTATCTAAGCCAGATGGACAAAGATAATTAAGTTTTTGCTAAATAAATCAAGATTGTTAATACATATTACAGTGTTCTGTTTTGTTTTGAAGTCTTCATTATTATTATCATCAAATCTATTCATCTCACAAATTACAATACCATTTATCAATTAATTGTATGTGGTGACAAATGTTGAATATTTAAAACAGCTAACAATGCCTTGAAAGAATTTTCTAAAAATATTAAATAAATGAATTTTGTAATATGTAAAAATTTTCAAATAAAAAGAGCTTGTTTTGAGATATCTCATTTGTAAATCAAAGATTTCCTGGAAGACAGAAAAGCACTTATACATTACATAAATAAATAAACTTGATATGTAAGAAAACTTTTTATAAAATATATGTATCTTAATTACTGTTAAAGTTATTTAAAAAATTATTTGCTTTTTGAGGATCTTTTAATAAGGAATGGATGATCAGCACAATAAAAAAAGAAAAATGATAAGGAAAAATGAGTTGTTTGCATGAGGAAGATCCAACTGATCCATTACTTGTAATTTCTCCCAAATAAAACACATAAAAAAATTTAACTATTTACTTTGACCTAAAACCTTGAACCTACTTAAACAATATTTTAAATTAAATGTTTTAAAAATTCGTTGGTATTACAAAATTAGAGAGCGGTAAATGATAAATTAAAGTCATCGTCACAATTACAACTATAATAGATAATTGTTATATGCAGTAGAAATATTTAGAGTGGATTTCGCATTAAATTAATCTTACGAGTAACTTTCGCAGCCAAAGAAAGGAAATTTTAAAATATCATATTTAGAAAGTGAATTAACTCTGTTCAGATTTCGTTGAAGTAAAGGCGGATAATATTATGAATACATGATTTTATTAACAACGTAGATGACAGAATAAATTTTAATTGGTCCGATGAAAATGCCAATCCACCTATCAAGCCAAACTAAGCATACTTAATTTTTAAAATGAATGAAAATGTGAAAATAATCAAAATAAACATTTGATGATACATTAATTTAAAAGAATTTGTTTTTATTACTTGCCAAAAGACCGTGAAAAAAGCTTTAGAAATTTTAAAATAAGTTACGGGAGTAAAACTGATAGCTGAAAGACATATTGACTTAATTTTCCGTGATATTTGAAACGAGGTTATTCGAAATTTCATTATGTCTATGGTGTTTCTTTCTTATTTACTCTATGACACTCGTTATCAATTTAGTCTGCTACGAATCAAAGCATCAGCGTTTTTAAGTAAAGTACATAATTCATATTATTTTGCTTCCCGTTCCGGTAAAAATTCAAATTTGAGGTATTGGTCGAATATGTTTCGAATTTGTACTCCGATTTGTAGTTCCTATAAGTCTCACAAGTTATTTCATTTAAAAAAAAAAAAAAATTTACAAATTTTTCTGAACTGAAAGAGAATACATTATTGAAACATTATTAATGAAAATTGCATAACACCATAATATTTTAGGATGATTTTAGAGTTTTGGATTACAAAACTTTTATAATTCCTAATCTGCAGAAATTAATTAAGTTTCAAATGCCTGGGAAAGGAGTCTTATATTTTAATCAATGACTTTGTTGTCCAACAAAATTTACTTACACTATAAAAATATATATATGTGCAATATAATTTTTTATTTTTCGATTCACATTTATATAAGAACTGTAATTTTTTTTCAAGACGAGATGGTATGCGTACCTTGCGTTTTACTGCCAATTTTGCTGTTTATTTGGCATAAGTTCTTGCTGCCCATTGTTTTGACCTTCTGGAATCCTTGGAAGCAAGTTGATAAAAGGCCTGCAAATTTACCAACTGAAAATGGAGAAAATGAGAATAATATAAACAAGTGTCTGTCAGGGAAAAATGAAATATCAGTGCATGAAGGAAGTTCAGCTGCAGAAAAAAAGATTGATTAGGATTTCTGATGTGCTGTCTGATTATTTTGTTTAAATACATTCAATTTTTAAAAGCAAATATAGAATTATGTTTTTAAACATATAATTACAAAAGTATAAAATACATTTGAAATGTACAAAATATATTTGCTTATAAGTATTTATGAAAGTTTTATCATTTATTGAAGTTGTTAATAATTAATTTAGGTAGTAAATTATAAAGTTTTATCCAAGAATCATTTCTGGAAAATAAAAAAAATTTGTTAAATGCTTCTAAGTTGAAGCCTTAAAAACTTTGACAAAAATCTTATAAAAATATAATAGTATTAACAAAAAACAGAAAGTTAATTCATCAATGTATTTGAAAATTAAGAGAATTTTTTAAACCATAGAAAGGAAAAGAATTATTAATAACCTCAATCTTAATAATGTTTCTTGTGAACTGTGTGTAAGTAGCAATTAAGTCCTATTTAACTATTATTAAGTTTATTTAAGTACAGAAAAATGAAATTTTCCCCTTTTAATGATTCTAGTAAAACGAAACAGTTTTTTTCTTCAAATTGCTTAAAATTATGATATGAAATTTTTTGAAACTAAATTTGAATTTATATAATCAATAAATCTTTATCTACAGGGTTTTAAACTGTGTTATTTATTTATTATTATTTACATTTTTATATCAAATGGTTACTTTGCTTAATCATCTTGTATCTTTCTATTTAAATGGCAGTAATGTTTCTATACAGAATTTGTAGAGTTAAAAAAAATTCCTTTAAAAGTTCATTCTGTAAATATATAGTAATTATACTGTATATTTGTTGGAATTTAATTTAGTATATGACAATTGATAAATCTTGCATTCAGTATATTCTACCCAAAAGTTCTATATTCTACACTTTTTACAGTTACAGAAATTACTTATTTTAAGTGCAAGTTGTTTTCAAAATCTTAAATATTACATTTAATACAATAGATTACTGTGAACCAAATTATGAACAAAATTTAACTAAATTTTGAAATATATTGCTACAATGTTTTAATTATTATCTAATAATAAAATATAATTGTATAATGAAAAGTTCTAAGAATCCTTCACTATCAGAAAGGTTTTAATAAATAGATATAACAGAAAAGAATTTCTTCTTACCTTTTTTAATTTCATTCTTGTAATTTATATTTATGCTAGTTTAATGCAAATTCAATTTGTGAATGATTTATAAAGTTTAGATAAAAAGAAATTGTAATATTTTCATAAATTTTTATCATTCCAAAATCATGCATTTTAGTTTTCATTTCTTTACATAATTTTATAAGAATAATTTTGTTACTGTAGATGTCAATGACTTTGAATATAATTATCATAGAAATGCATTAAAAAAGACAACGTAATTTGTTAATATAATTGACGAAATAATTTAATTTTATTTACACTTTCAGAGAGAGAAATATTTAAGATTGACTTTGATGTTGTCCGTAGAAATATAAATTTCCTGCTTGTTTTCATTAAGCAAATTAAAAATTATTTAGCAAATGATTTTGGTTTTTTTTTTGAAAAGGACAAATTCTTTTTCGTTATAGATTTATGTAAAATTTTGTGAAACGAAATGCAACTGGAAATTTTTACATTTTAACATGGTTATCATTCTCAGAGATTATTTTAACAATAATAAAAGCATTTTAACTTTTTTAATTTTTATGTTTCTTTAACATGATTTAAATTTATGGCAGGTTAAATATTAAAAAGTACCTTTTTCAAAATGATTTGAATCCCTAATTTGAGGCCAAATGTAAAATATATGTTTATTTAATATCTATAATATATAAAGTATTTGCCGTGAAAATCGTAACGTCTGCTGATCTATTTGCAAAAAAATTTTAGATGTAAAATGAAATATAATTTGTAATTTCCTTTCATTTATTCAATTTATTGTACTAAATGTTTTGAATAAAATATTTTTAAATTCATTGAAATTTTAAGTTCTTTCATTCCAAAAAAAAAAAAAAAATGATTTGGGAAAACAAATTGAATGCCGAATCGAATATAATGTTAAAAAAGTAAATATTGGATGTTATAAACCTTATTTATTTACATTGGTCGAGCATTGTGAAATTAAATTTTGTTTTTAACTTTTTTACTAGAATTATTGTTTTTGTCTATAATAGAAATTATGAACTGTCCCATTTTATGCTCTAACATTAAGATGCTTCATAAATGTAAGCTGACATGCTTTTGTAATATCACTGAAAGTCATGACTGAAACAGAAGGGTCTAATAATGTTGGGTACAATAATCAGAAAGATACGATACAAAGACAAGGGCAACATTGATTTTTGTCGTTTATTTTTGTGATTCAGATTAGGAAAAAAATTCCTGCAATATTTTTTCTCTATTTAATTTGCAATATATATGTAATATAACCTCAAGAATCTTCCAATGGGAATGTTCCATATAAGATTTTGTTTCTCAATTGTAGTTTATTTGAGCGGATTTAGTCTCAATGCAGAAAGCTTTCCTAATGTCAGAATCTAAATGAATTGCTGACTGATATCTTAGGAATTTGTAAAGTCAACGAATTATTATTGTGTATCTAATGCCTAAATTTTTCTAAAGCAAAAGAAAAAATTCAAAATTTCGGAACTAAATTCTGATGTTTTGAGCAAAAAAATGGCTGACATAAGTTTCCCTCATTCCAATCTAATCAACTCGTCCAGTCATATTTTTACTTGACCTTTCCTTTTAATATTTATTTCTCATTTACCCTGCCTTACGATTTTGATACACAGAAGTCAAAAGAAATTCGATAATACAAATAAAACATATGAATCTTTCCTTAATAAAAGTTAAAGATAACCTCCACCTAATGATCCAACAATTTTTTAAATACATTATTAATAACTTGCTCAATACATTTTAAATGTTCCTAGAGTGATTTCTGAACATTGCTCACCATTTCCGAGTGAGACTCCAAAAAAGATAAACAAAGCTGGATTATAATTTAATATTTTAAATTTAATAATAATTATGGTTATGTTTCAACAAATCTTTTCATTCTTAGATCATTCCCAAAAAAGCTGCTTTAAATCGTAAAAACAAAAGTAAAATGTAGTTCAAAACGTCAGATATTCTTGGAATAGTGTTATTTCTTTCACAAATATTCTTTAAGTACCATTTTCATATGAAAAATATATCAAATATAATAAAATTTATAAATAAAAACTAAAACACCTAAAAATTTTATCAAATAATAAAAAAATAATTTATAATTCATACGGTTTTCAAATATTGTTTTGCAGCAAGTAATATAAAAATTGAGGCTTTTTTAATCCCCATTTTTCATACTTCTGAAAATTAATTTCTCATGACGATGTCTAGAAATTTTATTTTAATTGAAAAAGAAAATTCAAATGCATAATGTGAAATATTATAAACCAATGAACTGGCACCAATAAAACAGGACATATAATTAATTTACAATATTGCTGAATAATTAACAAAATAATATATTAAAGTTGTAATTTACATGAATATAAAAAATGAGATCGTGACAAGTCTTTTCCAACATAAGATGTGATTATTAATTTTATCATAAAGCGATGTGGATTTTATTAAATTCTCGCTTTTTTTTCCCAATAATAAAAAAAACAAAAAGAAGTCGATTAAAGTAAATATAAAAAAAAAGTATCGACATTTTAACTTAACGAATTATAAAAAATAAATTGATTATTATCTAAATATCTTGATCAATCCATTTTTCTATGATTCCTGCAACAATAATTGATAGATATTAAAACAGGATTCATGAATTAAATTTTTAGAATTTTAATTTTTTTTTAACATATTGGACTTATGAATGACTTTTAATTATCATAACGTATTTTTGAACTATTTTACTGCTGAAAAAAATTTTAAAAGTCCTTTCGCTATATTCGGACGAGATGTAATCAAACTGAAAAGAAAATCAAAAATTTTTTAAAAATCTTTCACATTTTTCTTAGTGCTCTGTGAATATTGTTAACAATTAATTATTTTAACGGGAAATCGGAATTTTTGTTCTTACAAGGAGCCAAGATCTGATATGTAAAATATTATAAATGGAGAAATAATGAATAATCAAATATAAAACCAATTAGTTACAATTTTTCAAATTATTTCACTTGGTTCGAAAAATGAAGTTATAACAAGGGAAAACCGAATAAAAAATATTGTAGAAAAGCAACTAGGAAAAGGTACATAAGTCACAATGATGCTTCAGATGATAATATTGTCTGAACTATTGTATTTACAATATTTTTCGATAATAAAAATTTAATCAAAATATTTTCATTCGTAATATTGAAATTTATAAACTAAGATAAATAATACTTCATTAATCTCGACTCTTAGAAAAAAATTTACATTAAAAATTCATTTTGAGGAATGATGAAAAAGCATTTACCACTTTTTTACTTTTAAAGGTTCTTGTGTCTTAAGCTAACATTATTTTTAACAAAACTTTGAACTTTCTCATTCTTCGAATTCTAAGTGATTCATAAGACTGCACAATTACAAGACAACTTTTGTAATAATGCATGTAAATCAATAAGAACTTACAAAAATATTGCAAATAGAAAGCGAAATAAAACTAAATCAGAGATTGAAACCTCGGAAACGAATTAGAAAAAAGGTACTAAATTATATAAGACTTAAGGAAACGTTTCTTATAATTAAGATTTCATGAATATATGTCATCCAATAATTATGGATTATGTTTGAAACTTCAGTTTTTATTCTATTTTTTTTGAAATGCCTACTTGAAAATAATATTTCAGCTTAGTTTTCAAGATCATTTCTTTTTTCTACTTCCCTCATGACGATTTTCTTCAAAATACTTTAGATTCCTTGATATGTTATAACAATCTGTATAATGAAAAAATTTTATTCAATTTTTTTCAAATATAAATATTTTATCAAATTATTAATATTAATGTTTGGTAAACTAAGTTGTTATAAGCTCACCACTTCATATATAGAATTCCGTTGTCTAATTTTATACATAAAAATGAAATTCCGTGAATGGTGCCTTTATTACGAAACGAGATAAAAAAGAAAGGTCATTCACGTACTGTATATATATATATTTGACATTCAGCGATTGACATATTCAGACATTTCAAGCGATTTAATCAATTTTTCTCTGAATATTAATCCTAGCTTACATATATTTAATTTCAAAATTATTATTTTTCATAGGCGATTAGTGTAACTAGCTAATTATTGTTCATCAATTTGTCAGTAATATAATTAATTTATAAATTCGACCATCTCGCATAAAAAAATACAAAGTTACTCTTAATTAGTGGCCAATAATTAAAAAAAGATAAAAACAACTAAGATATTATCCATCTTATCTAGAGTTTGAGCATCGGCCAACAAATCAGAAATGATGGGTATAACATATTAAACTTCATAATCTCTAAAATTTGATTCGGATATCTTAATCTTAAAGTTATACATTCTAAATATAATAATACTAAAGATAAAAACGCGATGACAATGTCTTAAACTGTTTAATATTTAGCATTTCGTAAATTAATAATAATAAAAAATAATAGTAATAAACAAACAAATAAATAGTAATAATAATAATAATAATAATAATAATAATAATAATAATAATAATAAATAATAATAATAATAATAATAATA
>JAOWBB010006307.1:0-29257 GCA_028565995.1 Ricinus marginatus | reverse complement strand
GTTAAAGCAAGTGCTGCTGGATTTGTTTGCCCTCAACAATTCTGTGCGGTCATAGAATCACAGAATATTCTGAGTTGGAAGGGACCCATAAGAATCTTCAAGCCCAACTCTTGAAGGACTGAACCCACAACCTGGGCATTATTAGCACCAGGCTCTAACCAACTCAGCTAATCTCAGGGTCCATCAGGAAGCCAAGACTGTCAGTGAAGAGCAGCTATTCATTGCGGCTTTTTGACATTTGAACACAGGACTAGGATTGTAGTTAGAGAAAAGGCATCTGCAAAACTATATCTCATATCTGGGGAATATATTAGCTCATGTTCTTTATTTATTGGAGCAATTTTCGGGCTTCTCTTTGGCCTTTCACATGTAAGGACTTTTACATGTGATAAAGACACTTCCACAGGCTCTCCTCCTTTCCTGCACACAGATACTACTTTTTCAGCTCTGGACACTGAACCTTGATGTTATAAGATACAGGTGAAAGCATCCTATTTGGAATGAAAAAGAGCTAGTAGTAATGAACCAACCACTTCTCCTAGCTTTGCAGCTTCACTCTGCTTAGGGACTAACTGTTCAGATGTTCTTCTTCCTCGTCACAACTCTCTTTGTGCTGCAGTGGCAAGCCAGTTTGGTGTCCCTGCTGACCTTCCTCTTTCTACATGCAGGGAGTAAGGGCTTCATGGACACTTTATTATCTGAGGCATTAGATTAAAATTGGAGAAGCATGACGCTTTGGACCTGTCTCTGTGGCTCTTTGATTAGTTATCCTTGCTGAGGAGGCAAGACACTGAGGCCTGCCAGCTGCAAGGTTAAGCTTTGGGTAAGCGATTGCCCTTCGGCTGCTGTTAGCAGAGGGGACGCGCACTGGAATGCTAAGTGACTGACACTATGCGCTCGCTGCTCTTTCAAGACTGGTGTGTAGACTCACATCAAAGTAGAAAAGAAGGAATTGGTTTTCTCCATCCCTATTTCCCCACCTCCCAAGGGAAAATTTCCTGAAAATGAGAAGTGGAAGATTCTTCCCTCACTTGGAAACTCTGACTGTTGTCTCTTCATGTAGACTATTGTTTTGCAGTGATAGAATAATGCAGATCTTTTGCTGGTGCCCAAATACAGGCTCTGGACATGTTTTGACATCCTTTTTTTGAGGGAATAGCATAGTTTCTGCCACAAAGGGCAGGGCCACTTTCTCTGCCACCTTGGTCTCAAGGGTTGAGCCCTGAATACAGAGTCTCAAGCACTTAGTGCTTGCTTGGCTCTGTTCAAGTCACCCTACTACACACTCTGGACCTAGAGCATCCCCAGGCACCCCCAGATGGGGGCCATCAGCACTGGGTGTTGGGAAGAAATAAACAGTTAATGCTTTTGCCATGTTTGCATCAAGTAGGGAAGGATTTTTAGAAGCACCTCATCATTTTATTAAATTGAACCCCATCTTATTGAAAGCCAATAGTAATTAGATGCTCATGTGCCTTTAGAAATTTCTACTAGAGAGAGTAGAAATGCTTATTCTTTTAAAAAAAATCTCTTTACGAAGGATCTGGAGTAAGTATTTAATGGTAAACTAATTGAGTACTCTTGAGCCTAAACTATTGCGATCTTAATTTCGACTAGCAACTAATCCTGGAGGATGCCCTCGGTTGAGCTGAGGATAGGGAGCTACCTTCAGAGGGTGCAGGACCTCCCTCCTCAATAGCACCTGCCACAGAGGGGAAAGTAGGAAGTACACTGGGCAGGGTTTCATCAGAAAGGTGTCCTTGGGGATGTGCATCAAATGCAAGCAGTGACTGGTGTCTTCAGGGGTAATTTTGTGTTAGTCAAAATGACTCCATCTCTCCTAACAACATTATTGCTGTGGAGTTGGACAGTGTCAGTACCAGTCATTATTGTGGGAAGCAGCGAGTGAAGTGAAATGCTGTGCCAGCAGGGTGAAAACCCTGGCATAAAATTGATCAAAACCATTTAGGTCCTGTTTTCAAAAAAGGTTTGTCCGTTCAGTGCTTCACTCTGCCACAGTTCCTACTTCAAAGAGTTTGCAATTTTGATGCTAAACTGAAATATGTTAATATTAGCATTTACATTAACAAATAAATTGACAGATGCCATCGTTTACATATATTATGCAAATATCCTGAAATCTTGCATTCATTTGTGTCTAAATTTCTTGAGGTTAAATGAGACTTACACTTTATAGGGGAAATAATTGAGGCATCCAAGGCTAGGTGACTTGATATGACTCGTATGAAATGTGGTAAAGCCAAGGGGCAGAGGAGAGGGACATCTGACATTTTCATTTGCAAAAGTATTGTGTTCATGGTTGCTGTTTGGAGAAAGCAGTGTCGGAATCACCCTGGGTTATGGTCAGAAGTAGTGCAGGAAGCTTGTGCTGGGAGACAAGATTTGGGATGTTGATGGACCTCAACCTGAAGGGCTAGTCAGGGTCTCAGCCTAGTTGTTTGAGGGGTTTTTTTGAGATTTGAGAGAGAAACACTCATCCATTTGCAGCGCTGTGCAAACACCACCCAACCGAGCTTTCCCCACCTTGTAAAGGAATGACATTTTCCTGCACAGGCGGTGGAACAGTGAGGAGGTGAGTCTTTGATTTCATCCAGGAGTAGACCACAAGACCCCAGACTTGCCTGTCACCACTTCAGTACCTAGCAGAATGTTTTCTTCTTCTCATCCCTCTGAAAGTCATGAATGGATGACAGTATGCCCAGGGCAATCAGCTTCTGCTTCAGGTGAGTTTGGTGAGAAATTTGCTATTCTGGCAGTGCTCTTGTTTTCCGGCTTCATTTCTCTTCTTCCATTAGGCAAAACCTTGAGGATGCTGTAACTCATTCCAGCCTTGGACAAAGAGAACATGAATGACAAATTATGGTAGATTTCACTGTACATTTTTAATTAGCTCTGCTTTTACAGGTAGCATGAGGAAGTGCTTGTATGGATCTGATCCACAGATGTGCTGGGCTGTACACACTCTCTCAAGATGTGTGCAGTATACGAGGCCCAGCCTCTGCTGTCAGCTTGACCTAATTTCTCTCAGCTGAAGCTCTACTAGGATTCAAAATACATCTCATTTCCCTTCCTTGGAAACTTGCACATCAAGGTCTTATTGTACTCCTCACAAGTAGTCTTGAGCATCCCTTTGCTGCTTTTGTCAGGCTGCTACAAACTTCCAGCATTTACAGGGAGACTGTCAAAATATTGTATAGAAAATAATTCCCTTTCTTCAGTTCCACCAGTGTGCAGTAACACTTCAGACTGTCACATCGGAGAGGCTTCATCAAGAACCTCTTTGTATCATGCAAAGTGCTCATTCAGCTTGGCAAGTCTTGATGAATTTCATCCAGAAAGACATCCTGGTCTCTTTGAACAGTGACTGAAGTTTCTGGCCAACTTCTTCTTGGGCCTTGCTTCCAAACCTTGCAGGATGCTTTGAAGTGCAAACATGCAACTGGACAGAGGCTTACCTAGCTTTCTTTTGTCTTCAAAAGGCAAGGATGATAAAACCAGCTTTCTTAGGGTTACTTTGTTCAAGTTCCAGCCTCATTAACTGCTCCAGAATTTTAGGTCTGTCTTGCCAGAACCCCTTTAAATTATGCATACTCCTACTTACACAGTCACTGCCACTCTTCAAATATTCAAGGGTTCCTTACATTTAATTGTGGATGGTTTACTCTCTCCAGGGAAAAGGCAGTGTTTTAAAAAGAAATTGCTGACGGATAAAGTAGAGCTTACATGACTTGCAGCAAACAGCAGTTTGAGTTCTGAAGAACATGCATATCATGGACATGTAAATTTTACTCATTTGCATTTAAAGGGCATATGTGACATACAATGCTTCTTTCTCATCCAGTAACATTATCATCCAGTGACATTAACTTAACGGTTAATGTCAAGTTTTTATTAACATTTACAAGCACATTGGGAGATTAATTTGTTTACTTGCATTATGCAAAACTGATTTTAAGATCGTGGTTTGCATTTACACACATTTACATAGTGTTTCCTGATTAATACATTATAACACACACAAATCATATGTAAATTGCAGGCTTACATCTGCAACATAAACTTCATTTTCTGTAGTGTAATATTTGACTTATCTGACAGAACTTTTCCAGCAGGTTTCAGTTGAAGTCAGGATATCATAAGGAGGGAATTAAAACCAGGAATCAGAGGTGGATTTTCTGTCTTTCCTTAGTACCTGTTACTTGCCAATACCCTGCAGTCATGAGACAGGAGAAGAGGATGCCAAGGTTAGCTGGCAAGAGGATGAGTTTCATGTAATTCTGTGGACCTGGAGTCAGGCTTTTGTGAACACACAATTTCTGACACACTGAGTTGAGTGCTCAGTGATTTTAGACTTGGAGTGAAACGGGTGAGCAGCAAAAGGAGCTAGTGGGAGGGAAAGGGGCATCAACCATTGCTGCCAGTCATGGCCTGGCTACCCTGGCACTGATCCATGTGAGGGTGCAGCGGAGACCTTCGGGAGACTCCACTCTTTTCCCCATAACACCTTTGGCTGGGGATGTTCAGGGCAGGCTGGTTGGCATGGGAGGACCAGTGAAGAGTGTGGGGAGAAGAGCAGCAGTGAACACTGAGCATCTAGTGTGGGGCTGAGATAGGGATCCAGAAAGGCAGCACCCTTGCACTGAACATGGGGGCAAGGGGACACTGGATACTTCCCCAGTGCAGCGTCTTCCTAAGGGAAAGCGCAGTCAAACTCAGGCTTGCCTCATCTCTCCGAGGCCCTAATCCTACTATCTTTTCTCCACCAGTCACGACCTCATCCTCCTCTTCCCTACACCCTCACCCCCCTCCGGTTCTTCTTTCTGTAAATAACTCTTTCTGATTTTGGACGACCCCTGTCCCGTCGCAAAAGGCCCCAGCCTTCCGGTGATAAATGAGCTTTTAATATTTGAAATGTCAACAGCTGAGCGATTAACGGTGCGCGGTGCGTGCGCTGTCGCTGTCCGAAGTTCCACTCGTCAAACTTCACTTTTCCAAGTCATTTCCCTCGGAAAAATGGCAGTTGAATAATTAAATTCCTCCCTTATTTCCATTTGATTATTATTCCGAGTCCTTCGAAAAATGCATTACCCCACGTCGACCCGACCCGTCTATGCAGCTGAAAAGTGTTTCCTTGGCTGCCCTGCATTTTTTCCGGAGTAATTCGCGGGAGAACTGATGGATGTCGCCAGCACTCACTGTCAATGATTTCCATTAGTGTAAAACTTGTTTAAAATATCGCACAAATATACGAATATTTTAACATCATGCCATTTTCCTTCTTCTTCAAAAAAAAAAAAAAATAAACAAATCAAATCGTTGCACGTCGATGATGAAGTTCAAATACGTAGAAAAATTAAAGTTAAAAAATAAATTACGCCATTTCAATAATTAATACAATATTCGTTTACGTGAATAAAACTTTTAATTGTTAAATTTTCGAAGTAAATGCTTCACAAGTTGGATGATACACATTCATAAACGCATAATCAAAAGCCCATATAAAATGTTAGTTTATTTAATATTCGCGTAATGATTTCGAAAGAACCTTCTTGAAAATCCGGTAAACCTCAAGTTAATTCTATTTCAATCCGAATGTAACGATGAGCTCAGAGGCATCCACAAAAGATTCAAATTTATCATTTAAAAACAATTCGCATCTCCTCCGACGCCGTCCTCTAAACGTCTTTCTCATTTTCAAACTTTCAATTGAAACAATGAAATATTTATAACGTCCTGTCGGAAACAAATTTTTTAAAAAGTATCCAACACAGAGTTTGGTCAACGCGGAAAGTTAGTGCCACTGGCAAATGCTGTCGTCCTCTCATTTTACGACCAAGTTTTCTTAAACGATGTTCGATCGCAGATGTTCATTAAAAACGCTTCACTTTGGGAATTAGTTCGCCGTTAATGTTCTGTCTGCCAATCCTAAATAGTAAAACTTGCGGCTTCGTGTTGTCATCTTGCAATGGTTCCTTATCTAGAGGGTTTTTCGCATCGAATTGAGAAAATGTCTTCTTCTTTTGCGGCATTAATTTTCGGCTTCTTCAATCTTGTAACGAGCTTTATCCGACTAACACCGAGGTGAAGAATTCACATTTTGGGGGGGGCATTGCTGCAGGCAAAAAAAAAAATTTTTGTCTTGATGCTCCTGACGTTACGATTCATGGCAGCCGCCACCGAGTGCAACATCAGCTCGGTAAGGGAAGAGATTGCAGAGATAATTGACTCAGAAATGAGTAGATTATTTATGGACAAAATGTTATTTGACACTAGTTGGCTTCATTCGTATAAGTTTGCACTTTCAATACTGATAGGCGAGGGCCTCTCTCTTGTATTTTATATAATATGTTATTCACCGTCAATAAATTCCGTGGTGGCAACAGTGCTAAGAGTCGCACCTCCGACAAGGCGATCTTTCACACTGGTCCATTACCTGGACTCGTCTCTTCTTATCTGGACTGGAAACTGCAGCCTTTCGCGTCAATTAAAAGAAACAGAGAAGGTGATTCTGACGGCTTTTAAATTAGCTTTCAGTGTGGTGATCGTCGATCATCGTCGCAAGATCAGTTAAATTCGTGCGACATATTTCAAAGCATGTCATTACTCGTCCAAATTGTTCTTCCTTTAAGCGAAAATAAATTAAAAATATAAATGTGCCTAAAATTTCTCCCGCTTACAGCTTTCGCTGCACTGAAAAGGATCGCAAAATTTCCTCGATATTTAGCCACGAATATTGCATCCCACAGTAAGCGGAGGGCCGATTACCCTTACCGAAATATAATTTCGGATATTAAACATAGCCGTGGAATTTTGCAATAGAATTTATGAAATCTTGTCCCGGATTAGGTCAGCAGCAAGGACTGGCCATCCGCTACCATTCGCCTCCGGTAGATTTCGCCGCTGTTGCGGTGGGAAAATTAAAGATGATAACGCAACGCGTCTGGGGCAAAACTCAAAATGGAAAACCTGCGGAAACCGGACGTTCGGAATTCGATTTAAGATCCGTGATCTTGTCCAGAAATCGGACGGTAATTATCCGATGATCTTAAATTATAGGTTTAATAAATTGGGAGATATTTTTATTTTTCTTTTGTCGAAGGCTAATCGGTGATAACCCACGGGTAAGGTTCTGATCTGCTACTGTCGAATGAGTTGCAGCGCCTAGCGCAGAGGAAACATAATTGAACGCACGACCCGTGGTGCACGATGAAGGAACGTCCATATGCGATTCATTATCGGTCATCACCACAAGTGAGGCTGCGGTTTAAAGGTAGATGTTCGCGCCAGCAGGTCATAATTTTATATTTATTATTAACAATTTTAGTAGGAATACAAAAAAAAAAAACATAAGTAAGAATCATTAAATTATAGGTATCCACCATTATTTTGACCAATTTTGAACCCATTTTAGCAGTAACCGGCCATTCGACCGTGAAAGTCGTGCTCGCAGCCCATTCCTTAAGCATAAGAAGCAAACTGGCTTTTGTTATACATTCCTTAACCGAAAACATTCTTCTTTCTACTGCCGAAGATAATCAAATGACGATCATAAAGGTTGTGCAAACTATTGCAAACAATAGGATCTGGGCATTAAAAAAAAAAAAATTGCTTTAAAAGGTGCTAAAACATAAATTCACTTTGTACAATTATCGTAATGGAATTTTAATGTTTTTTTTTCTTTTAAGAAACCCAAATATTTTCTTAGATAAATGAACAAATGTAAAGCCTTTCCCGGTCAAACAAAAACACCCAAGAGAACCCCTGCATTTTCATTAACTGAAAAGAATCTGGCACCAGCGGAGGAAATCGAAGATGTCAGCAATGCCCCTCCTCGAAGATTATCTCTCTCCGCTGATGGCGTTCTTCGGGGAGCCGACAGAAAAAAAAAACCCATTTAAAACGAGTGAAAAATGTTCGTGCACACCCGTCCACGGTGCGGCGGTGCTTTCAAGGACCTCTGATTCAGTGCCTCGGATTCGGGAGGAGGTGATAATCGAGTGACAGCATCATGCTAAACACGCAACTTCCCGAATCAGGTCGAACAAGGAGCTCTTAGACTGAAAACCGACAGCGGCACCGAAGCGGTGAGCTTCACCATGACGTTCCCGGTCGAGCAGTCGCAATGCATCTGCATCAGCGAGGAAACGGCGGACCGTAGCCTCCTTTCAATTCCATCAATTCATTTTAGTTAGAACAAAAAAGCTGCGAATTGCTAAAATAAAAATTTTACATGTCGAACGACTTCCTCATCCGCTTTCCCTGCATTCAGAAAATACTCATTATATAAATACGAGTATATATATTTTTTTAATTGAGGCTTCTCCGGTGATTTCACAATGAGTGCAGATGAGGCGTATTTGCATTTGGAACATCCGTAATGGATAACATTGAAAAAATATTTATGTATCCCACTATTGCTCATTAACATCTCCGCTTGAATGGGAGGATGGAAATGGTTTGCATTTACGATTTCTCCCGTCTAAAAGAATTAGATTAATATTTCCAGACGTTTCTGCACTGTTATGTAACACCTTACTTATAACATTTCCCTTCATCGCTTCCAATCCCATTTGTAAAATATATTAAGCATCCCTTTAAACCGAGTGAAATTTATGCCAGCCGCGAAAAAAAAAAAAAAAGGTAAATTGAGAAGAAAAAAAAAATTATTAATACAATCATCTACCTTGGGTATTGTGTGCCGAAAGGTTTTGAAGTTTGTGCTTAAATCTCCGAAAAGCTCAAAAATGCAGAATTTTTCCCTTAGGACTCTGATCGGGATGCAAAGCCGCTGAAAATTTTCCCGTGAAAATGCGTGAAAACCCGATAACTCCCATCGCAATTAGCAGGAGAGGGTGATTGGGGTAAAAGGAAAGTGCAGGGGACGCGGTTCCTCAGCGATGATTACTCCCCGATGTACTTTGCCAGAATGAAATTTGGAATCCTGGACACGAAAACGGTCTCTCAACTGTGAATCCCAAACGAATTAAAATTCAGGCACCGCTCCTCATTCAATCATTCAATCACGTCGAAATGGAAGGGACCCCCCCCCCTTTGGACCCCCCTCGGACCACTCCCATTTTCCTTTCTTTTTTCCTGCAGCAAACACGGGGAGAAAAATATCAAATGGAAATGAATTCGAAGTCTTTTTTTTTTTTTACCCTCCATTTTCGAATTACTTCCAGAAAAAGAAAAAAAAATTATTTTCAAGTTATTTTGAGCTTTCAGAAAGGGAAAATCCACGCGTCTGAGGTGTTGCCCCCGTGTAGGCGCTCCCGCAGTGGAAGATGTGGAAAATTATCAGACCGACAAACAAGGTGAAAAAGGTTAAGCGAAGTTGAATCGGCTGGAAAATATTAAATATGTATATTGTTTCAGCTTCTGGAGGGGGCATTTCGAAAATACATCCTCCAAAGCCGCATCCGTAAGATTAGGTACACCGCACGTGTGTTGAAAATAAAGAAAAGAATTGTGAAAATTTTTTTTCTCCCTCGCTGTTCCGGCATTCGAAAGGAATTAAGATCAAGTTTTTTGAAAATTTCAGACTTTCGACCTATTCCCATAGATAATGGATATTTATTGCGCTCCGAGGATATAATAAAATTGGGATTCACTAGAAAATTAATTAAACCTTCTTTCGGCCTTACTTCCGTGGTGACTATTTCAATTCCAAAGGATCTTTCCGGAAAGTTTGTTCGAACTTGTGGAGTTTGCTAATGCTTAGATCGACTCCGAGAGCTTCGGCGCATAATTTCATCGTGATTAAAAATTCCAGCAGTTTAAATGCGATTTATGGATTTCATTAGGAAATAAATTTTTCTGCGCCGGAGAAACTTTTACCTTTCTTGCAGAAAGCCTTCGCAGGTACATTAACTGAGGAGGCTGGTCTTTCGGATATTTCAACTGCAACATTCAACCCATCATCGATTAAAAAGCTTGTTTTTCTTTCCTCCACTCGCCTTTCACGATAATAAAGGAAAAGTTGATTTCGATTCATAAAATATAAATTATCACTGCCCTGATATTGTACGATTCGGCCGCAGACGAACTGGATTCCATCCTGTGCTTAAATTTTTTTAAAAGTATTAACTGTGAAAATGTATAACAATAAAAAAGAACGGTCCGCATCGTCAGCGATGTTTTCCGTCACGTAAAATGACAAAACTAAAATATAGGCCTTTGATTACGGAAAAAAGCAACTTGTGACGTGTACGGCCATATAGTGACTACGTGACAATAGTAGAATTGATCAGCAACTATATTTCCCTCGTAGGATAATAATCTCGCTCTAACACTCTGATTTGGATCCGGAGATTTCAGCAGGTATCTTCATGGCGCAGCTATTCATTTGAAAGTACAATAGTTTATGGTATAGATAAAACGATGGAAAACCCAACTTGTTCCCGGTCTTATTAGCAGTTTATTGTAAATATAATAAAGCAAGTAAATTTGTAGATCATTTATCACACTTTGAAAATAATTGTGTAGTTTGGAATACTGATGAGAAAAGGCTGCTGGATGTGAAGCAAACAAAAAAAGGAAAAATAAAAAGCAATTCATTATGTTACAACCCCTTTCCCATTGTTAATAAAATGTGAGCTAATGAGCTTCCATGCATTTCGCCCCCGTGAGGAAAGAGGGATGAAAAAATATTTTAAAAATACCCTCCAAAAAGACGGTCACCTATTCTTTACCCTAAAAATAATTGCCTTCCATCACCGGGTGGCGACATTTGGTCTGACGGCGACAATGCTGTTGTACAGCGGTTTCGGAAAAAAGAAAAAGGGAAATGTACATTTTTATTTATCTATGGAAATAAACTAATGCACATGGAAAAATTGCATTTCCGCATTTAATCTACCTAATTCATTACGCTAAAGCGCGCTGCACATCGACCAAAAAATTCGTACGACTCACCTTGTTTTTTTCATTTTATTAATTACACGCAAATTTTACGGGAGGATTTATAATAAAGTGCAGAGCAACCCGGTCGAGGATGCGGATTTAACGATGTCACAAAAAAAGAATTATAAAATTGCTGCCGTTCAATTTATGCGCGCTAGACGTAGAAGAATAATATATTTAATGTATGTTCGCGTAGATTATAATAAATTTGCAAATAGAAAAGGGTTACAATTACCAAACGAAATACTTTTCAAAATGGAATCGCATTCAGGTACTTTAATCGGGGATTAAGTTTTGCTTTAATAAATTAACTCGTATTATATCGTATCGTATAATAAAGAACCGCATACATGTATGGCAATTTTGCACGTCTTTAGACTGGTTTGACTTGTTTACCATTTGGCGAAGTTCAGGATTCGGAAAGCTTATCGCCTCGGGCTATACTTCCATGTTGGCATTCAACGAGTCCGAAAACTGCATTTTTTTTTTTCCTTGATTTGATATAACTCCCCCCCTACCCCCCGCACCCACCCCGCAAACATACAGACTCATCAAATTTATACAATCCAGATATTCTGTATTGGTGAGTCACAATGCTCATCATATTTATATTTTTTTTAATAAAGCATTTCTTTCAATATCTCATATGCTGCGCTCCGACCGTCATAGAATTGTCAAATTAGAGGGCACAAGAGCCTTAAATTGAAACCGGATTATAATTAGAATAGTTGGGAACGATGAGGCTTTGCCGAGCCTTCAAAGAACCTTTAATTTAGTTGAATAACTAATGAAGAAGATGAGTCGATGCCATACCACATGCTGATAAACCACTAGATTCTGCAGGCTGTTAGGAGGTCTAAATTGTGGCATCGGATTTCGAATCGATTTATTTTACTGGGCGATGCTCAAAAAGAAGGATGTGAAAATTAATAAGCAATTAGCGGGCAAGGATTAACGGCACAAAAAAGGAATCGCTTCGTCCCGCTTTGACCCATACGATAGCATCGGTGTAATTTCACATATTTTTAAAATATCAGCCACTTTCGTTTAAGTCGCGGTTAAATCAAGATAATCTGCAGACTTGTCTCCAAGCGATGAACCGATTCACTGTTCGTCAGCAAAGATTCTTCACGTCATGGGGACGACAGGAAGGTTAACCCGGAGCAGAGGGAAAAGGGCACCGAACGATGTGGACCCGCTTCGAGAAATCGCCTCACATTCAACGAGGTGTTAAACGTTGCATTGTCACCCGACGTATTAATCAATTCGTATCCGGGATTTTTACGTGAGAAATGAATTGCGATTATCACAGTGAATGGGTAAGTGAAGAAATAGATGGTGGATTTGCAGTCAAATAAATCTTTTTGATATCTGCGATCTAGACGATTAAATGTACACATAACATGCGTTGAATGCTTCTCCAGAGGAGTTAGGTTACCGGTTTGTAACTGCGCCAACGTAGCACTTCCATTATTAGACACGTTTAATCCTTATAAGGTTGGAGTGACTGATTATCGTTTCTGTTATTGGAATTTCGTATACGGAAAGTGAAAACAAACGTCGAGGAACACGAGCTGCATTCACGCTCGGCTTACCTGCACCATAAGAGAGAGCGGCTTGAATCAGTGCCGGATTAGTATTCTTTCAACTGTTGACTCGGCATTCCCAATCGACGCGAAGATCCCAGCGTGCCCTTATGCACAGGCGAGATTCGAGATGTGCCTCGCATTGTGCTGAAGTGGAAACTATCCAGTTTTGGAGATCTTTGGCGAAAAACGGGCTGAGTTACAAATCTGACTTACCTGTAATCGAGGCAGATAAAGGTCACCCATTTCATTCGGTTCTTCATGGAGGATTTCAAATGGGGTTTAATACATTACGGGATAAAATGTCCCCGAAGAGAATACCGCGAATGCGGTTTTTTCCTTCCATGTGGTTCCAAATCCCACAGTGGAAAAGTCTCTTACGGAAGATTTAAAAAAAAAAAAAAAAAAAAAAAAAAAGCTGACGATTTTTCGCCGTTAGATGAATCACATCATTTCCCCACGTTTCAGCAGATTTTCTTACCTTTACTGCAAAATCTAAATCGAAATAATTATTCCCTTTCCAGTGCGGCAGCAGCAGCACCTAGTAATCCTGGAATGCAATTTCATAAAATACAAAAGTAACTCGGAGGATTTCTTTTTTTTTTTTTTATGTGGAATAAAAGAAACAAAACTCAAATCGCAGTCGTTTCGCGTATCATGTATTATTTACGAATATCAGTATTTCCTGATGAACAGGTCTGCGAGATGCTAGATATATTTTTTGATTTTCCTATAATTTTATGTGAGGGAATATTTTAAAAGAAACTGTTCATTTTTTATATAAAGCGTAATGTGCGGCATTTTATAGATCTGGGATTTGTTTTTTAGTATATTTTTCGCGGCAGCGAACACGAATGGAAATCTTTAGGTGAAAAAGGCAGACCTTGTGTGCTCCGATTCGAAATAAAGTCCTCCAGTACCTTGAAAAAAAAAGAATTTGAAGTAAATATAGAATAACAAAAATAACGTAACCTCCAAAGAATTTTGCTTATTCGGTCTGGAATGGTTCCTCCAATGGTAATAGCTTGCCAAAAAATTTTGCGAATTTTATGTAATGGCTTTTAAACAGTTTTATAAAATGAATATTATTCTCATACTATCGTTCAATTTATCGCATCTAAATTTAATGTTATTATTAAGATTTTTTTCATTATTAATTATTAAGATTAGTATAATTTTAGAATTATACTAATCAAAAGCTTTCCTGGCGTATGATACAAAAATGATCGGGTCGTTTTTAGTGTAGAAGAATTTCCTAAGTAGAAATTCCTAACGCGGTTCAGACCCTGAATTCAACATTTATTTAATGGATATAAGGTCCAGATGAAAAATTTAATTACTGGAATACGTATATATGATGAGATAAGAACCAAAAAAATTGCTCTAAATCTGAGACTGAAACCACATACGTAAAAATTGTACAAAAGGAATTGTTGATATGGAATATGTATTATGCTACAAATAATCGAATAACACATGATATTCCGCGTTACTCGTTTATCTTTGTACATTGCAATCCATTCTTCTTCAAAATATGATTTTGTTACTATCGGATGTTGAGTTTCTTACTTTTCACATAATTTCCAGGTTTACTGTGACTGGATTTAAAAAAAAAAAAAGGATCTCTTTCAATGGATTAACTAAAGTCGCCCTGTGATGATAGACCACTATAAAAGGTACACTAACTCCAGAACATAAACGGTCAGTTTTTATAATATATAGTCTGAACAGGTGAAATATCAGTATTCTTCGCATATCATAATACTGGACAGCAAACAAAGCATTATGTCATACCACTAAGTAATCCTAATTAGATTAGCAAGGTAAATATCAAGAGAGACTCCCAAGTAACGGAATGTATATATATATTTTTTTTTTTATTTTAGCAGACGACATATATAAAATAGCTTTGAAATATTCACTTCAATCGTGAAAAATTTCAATAAGTTCGTAAAACACATAAAAGAGTAATGTAATATTGGAAAATAGGAAAATAAATTTTCCACAGCCTTGAAAAAGCAGATTTTCATTTGGAAAATTCAAATTCGATTGTCTCTCACGCGCGGTAAGAGGAGCTGTCGATAAGCTCCATCCCTTTCATTCGGTAAATTTATGAAAAAAAATTTATTTTCATCCCCCTGGGCAGTTTCTCCAACGATTTCCTTAGCCCCCCCGAACCTCCTGTTTCGTTAGACCTCTTGACAAAGCAGTCTTCGATTTTTCTCCTTTTTTTCCTATAACTGAAACATTATCGAAAATCGTAAAAAGTCTTGCAAATCGGGTTGAAAGGTTTAGAATCGAAATATGGAGTGGTGAGCGGAAGATGCTTTTAATGAAATGATAAATGATCCAGTTTTTATTTGAGACTTTCTTCACCCTTGATATTTTGAAACATGGAGAAGCAACCCCATCAATGGATTTCGCTCAATTGCAATAATGTTATAAAACTTAGGCGAGAACGATTGGAACCATGAACCTGAGTTAGAACCGAAGCCTGAAAAAAGCCTGAGGTTATTTAATCACCAAAATTTTAAAATTCTGGGCAAGGTAAATCCGGGGAGTTGAACCATTTGGGCTGGGCAAAATCTCATAATTAGGTTACAATAGCTGAAATATAAATAATCTCTTTTTTTAAATGAGACTTTTATTCCCACTTTGATCAATTTTGATTTAAAATCGAAACGCTATGTAAACAATTTTTTCTTTATAGCATTTGAATTGCAATAATTTCATATTAAGCGATATTAGTGAATGAGGACCTAAATAATTTATATTTTCCGTAAGGGATAAAGAACAAGTCGATGAAGATACCGAAGACTCATATCTTTTTAAGGTTCAGCTTCGGCATAGAGCCAAAGTAAAGCTGGAAGCGCTAGCTAAATTCACAAAACCAATAAACGCATGATAGTGTGTGCGTGCATATATATATATACATATATATGTGGATATGTATTTAAACCTAATACTAGTAAAGAAAGAATTAATAAACATTCATTTAAGGTATAAAACAACAATTATGTTGCGTTTCCTTAAGGGACTCGCTAAACTTTTGAAATGTAGGGTTGATTCATGAACGGGGCGAAAATAGATCTAAATCATATCAACTCACATTCTGCACATTTTCCACCACTAGCCTTGGGTAAGGCTTGCATTATAAATTTAAATTCCTCCAACACAAATTTTGTTGGAGAAATAACTATGCAACATCGGAGAGTATTCCGGCCGAAATTTTCCATGAAAGTTTGCAAAAATTTGTTTCTAGTCTTTTTTTGCAATGCGATATGATACCAAGAGAGTTGAAGGAAAATGTAAAAACTAAAAGTTTGACGGAAATGTTAAAGTACGTGCAAAGATTTGAGGAGAAATGAATGCACGCAGTTTTGTTCGTATCCCAAAACGAATATACGGAATTGTTGATTTTTAATTATTGCCGAAGATATTTTGATAGCTAATGTAATAACTGATAGATTTATGCTTTATGAAATGTGCTCTTTCATGAAAGGCTTTCTGAGGATGGGAGAAAATGCAGATGATGGTAGAGGTGGGATTAATTGCGGTCCTTATCCATTTTGATGATTTATGCCGATTTCTGCTCAACCTTTTTTACCATCTATATGTCTCTCGGATAAGACGTGGCTCCGAATTTGAATATTTTGCCTTAGAACCTTAAAATCCAATTTAAAATGTCTGCCCTCTTTGTAAATATTAAAACTCCTCTCATATTCTCTGAACGAATATCTCCAATCCCCTTTCAGGAACATTTTGCATTGCTGAAATGTTTCAAATCCATATAAGATTATATTCCAAACGAAACATTTGACTTTAATGTTTTCTTAGGTCATCGTTAAATGGTGTGTGAAACAGAATTTTTTTATTATTGAATCCTGCAGCAACAAATGCTTTATCTCCCTTCACACCGTACCATATAATCCCATTAAAGATGGTTTTTCCGAATTTTTTTTCCTCCTATCTTCCTTTAACATTTATTTTCGTATTGTATAATAACCAAATATATAATAAATGTTCGTACAAATGCATTTTCTATTAATCTAGGCTTCTTGACTAGCATTTTCTTTTTTTTATTCTTCAACACCAAAGGTGGATAAAGAGCGCTTCGGTTTCCTTTCTTCGCGTTATTGCAATTTGGTTATTCATGTATTTTAAGTGGCGGAATATGCAACCGGACCTCGACTAGGTCGGCTTTCTCGAAAACGAAGGCGTCCGGGAAAAAACATTGTTCGGGCATTTACGGCAACACCGCTATTCTCTAAACCTTAAGCTTCACGACTTGAATGACGCGAATGCGCGATTGCCTTTTCGACGCAAGATGGAATGCGATTCCTTTTACGGTGCCAACCGTCATCCGTCGAGCTTAAAAAAATTCTGATTTTTTTTTTTTTCTCGGCGTGGAGGAAAAATGTTTCTTTTCCCCGCGATGCACAAACCTCAAAATACCCCCTGGAATCGGGGGTAATTTCGCTAGGCTCTAACCTTACCAACGGTAGGAGGTCGCGGCTGACGGCTGCACGATGACGTGGCGGCAGCAGCCCAAATTTTTATACTTAGCTTAAGCGGTTTTTCACATCTTCCGCTCCCGTCAGGATCCCGTCTCGGTTCACACCACAATCGGCGTTCCGATTTGATTTCGCGTTTTTCAGTCTCGTTTTCATTATTATTCCACTATTAACGTGTAACCTGATACGTTGCATCATCCGTCGCATCCTTGGTTTTTACTTTCTAAATCCGAAATGGTGCAAAAATAAGGCGAGCGTCGAAATATTATGTCTTTTGCGGGAACCTGAACGTGCGATTAATTTATTTGTCGTCTCACGATCGGCATCCCTATTTGGAAGGATGATCACCTCCGGTGAGTTCCGAACGCCTTGAACTGATCCGACTGAAAGGATTTTCAACTTTATTTATTATTTTTTTATTTTTTTCGCCCCTGCCTAACGTCACAAGCCCACCCCCGCGGTTCCTCGTGGCAGCTGACGAAAACATCTTCGCATTTACGGCAGTCTTACCGCATTTCTTTAACGTCGGTCTTGCCGATTTATGCACGATTCCGTGTCTTCGCCCTGCATGCGGAACGTCAATCGAATGGAAGTGGCAGCAGCGTAATTTATTGTTCTTCCCCCCTCCTCCATTTTTTTTTTTTTTTTATTAAAATAAATTCGATTACAAATTAGTCGCGAGAGGGAAAATTAGATTTTTGCCGTGCGATTCGATGCCTTCCCGGCGAAAGAGCCGTTTTCAAACGGCTGCGAATATTCGAATCAGTCGATGGGGGAGAGAAAAAAAAAAAGGAATCGTGAAAATTCGCATTCTGTATCATCAAATTCGCGTCAGGAGTTTTTGAAAACACCTCGTAATAGGCTTATCTGTCGCAGCGCCCGTCTTTGTTTCGCTCACGGATCTCCCGGCTAGCTCTATCCTCTTTTGCGTCAATTCTCGAACTCGGACGAACATTCCCGAGGCACGCCAGAGATTCCGAGTGGAACCGAGCAGTAGTTTTCTGCTTCCATTACTGGTTGGTTGGGCTTATATATTTTTCTGTAAAGTTTTGTGTATATTGTTAAATAAGATAAAAAAAAAAAAAATTATTTTGCAAAATTTAAATACAAGTTCTCTTTCTGTTCGTATACAAATTATATATTTCGGCATTGATTAATCGCAGAAAAATTTTCTTTTCTTGTTCAACGATCACGTAAAGAGCACTGAGAAAAGAAAAAAAAATTGTGTGAAAATTTTCTTATAGCTTCGCGTTTATTACGTAGGACGTAAAAGATTTTTCATTTATCAGTGTCACAACAGTTTGAAATATCAGGTTAGTGACGGTTTTCTGCACGAATCGCTGTTTTTTGAAATCGGAATGGAATGAAAGGGGGGAAAAAAAAAATTCAGAAATGAAGAAAAAAAAAAGTAAATAATGAAATGATCGTTTTCATTCGTTCTCATTCCACCGGTCGCTGGCCTCGCATTAGCCGCCATGTTGCCAGTTCTCCCCGTGCCTGCCTTTTTATTTTCGTCGATTTTGGTTAATTTTTTTTTTCCCCCCCTTAATTATTATTAATTTTAATTACACGACTTCGATCGTGGCGCAATTTCGATTGTTGCCGCATTTCGCCCTGGTAAAGTGCAAAAACCGAGTTTCTTGCTTTTTTTTTTCGTTTTTTCGCACCGCGCGGCACGGGCCGCTGGGCGACCCGGGGCCCGGATTTGATAAGATGCTCTTTTTGGGGCCTCCGTGATGCAGCGAGCGTTATCGGCAACCGGGCCCCGGTGATTTCACTTTTCTCCGCGCGCCAGCATCGTTTTTTTTTTTTTTTTTTTTTTTTTTTTAACAAAGGAAAGTGATAAGGCAAAGGAAACAGGTGACTCCGAATTGTTCACATGAAAAACATATTAAATTAGGTCATATGTGAATTCTGAGTGTTTTTCTCTCTCTCTCTTTTAAAATCTCCTTTGTTGCATTGTTCGGCGTTTAAAAAAAAAAAAAAAAAAGTTGTGTGCTCCCATCGAAAACGAGCAACCCGTGGAAAGGATGTCGGTTTACGGTAATTAAGCGATTAGATCATTCGGCAGGAACTGGTCAATTTATTGCCTATCTGACAGGAAGAGAAGAGGCCATTTTTAAAAACGATGAAGCTTTAGATAAGTTATTCGTGCTCACTGGTCTCGCGTATGGGCAAATTAAAAGCTTTTGCCTCGTGCACTTTCTGCACCGCAAACTGCCACTCCGCAGATTGCCCGGGGCGGGGGAGGAAAAGAGGCCTGCCTTCCGGTGCCGCAGCGATTATCCGAAAATCGTTGCAAAAATTTGCCTCGAACGTTTCGCTTGGTGACTCGGCGTTAAAAACCTTCCCTTCTTACGTCACCCAAATGCACCTTGAAAAATCCTTGGTACACTTTTGTTATTTTCGTTGTTATTATTATTATTATTTCTTTTTTAAATCTAATGAAATTATGTGGCCCCTGTTTTGTTTTGTCGCCACTTTACGTTAACATTTCCCTCCCCATTAGAACGGCTAAGGAAGTCAAGTTTTTAACCCAAGTTTATATAAGCTCTCAAGAAGGACCCTCTTCCAGACATAATTGCCTCAAACTATCAGACACTCTATCGCTAAATGTCTCCGTGACCCTCTTAAATTGACAGGAAAATATATGTCATTACTCCGGCAACATAATAAGTATCTTAAAATTATACATATATTATTTATTGATGATCCTTGTCTCATTATTTAACTGTAATATTATCTTATCCGTGGCACATTTTGTTTGACGTTCTTTCCCTGCAGCTGAAATCGCACTCTTAACTTTTGCATCCGTCTGGAGGTTCGCATTTTCGAATGTTTCTTTCGTGGCTTGTCAGTTTTTTCTGTCCACGTTGATTGCGCGCGGAGCCGACCGGGTCCTTTGTAACTGTCCGCGTTTGCAATCTTGTCCGCCGCTGAAATTTCGAACTTTTCTCGTGAGCCGCAGCAAAACGGTAGCGCCGCCGCTGCCCGGACCCAGCTTGAGTAAGCCGAGGAAATCATCTTGCGGAATCCCCGATTTTCATATTTAATTTCGCCTCGCGTACGAAATTTGCCCGGTCCGAGAAAATTTCACCGTTTCATTAAACGTTCGACCATCGGGCTCTTTATTATTATTTTTGAGTCGGGTATATATAACGCCGAGAGTAGATGCATTAAATTTATCTTCGCGGATATTGCTTGAGTCCATCACGTAAAATGTAGCAAATGATTAGCTTCATCCACTGCGGGGCCGGTCGGAAATGAAATTTTTACGTGATGCTTACAGATATCTCGTTTTGTCCACCGTTCTCGCCATGATTTTATGCTTGAAAGTTGAGTTGCATAGGCAAAGGAATCGAGTGGAGGTAAGTTCGGTTTCTGTGGGGAAATTGCCTGGCCGGATTTTTCCTTGCTTTGTGTGAATCCACGGATTGATGAACGGAACCAAATTTGGTCTCCCGGAACGACCGGGAAAAGTTTTGTTTGGCGAATGTGAATGTAAAATGCGAAACCCAGATCTTCATGGAGCAGAAGGAGAAAAAGAAAAGTTTCCTTCCATAAAAGGATGGTAGTCAGCTAAATACTTTTGCCCCTGTTGGAACGGCAGTAATTATTTGGGTTGGAATAATGTGTCAGACGTTGAGAAAATATGGAAAACGAAAGTCTTTCCCTTCGCGATTCACACTGTACAAATCCAGTGTGCAATAAATAAGGTTTTAAAAGCCTGTTAATGATTTTTTAACCATTTTTTTCAGACTGCTGAATATTAATGTAAATCATTACGTTAACAGTTTTACGACATTTAAAATTATAAAGAAAAAATTAATTAAAAACTGATATTAACGAGTGATTATTCTGGGATTGAACAAAATTAAATATACCCAAGACCGGTTAAACTCTCATTTATACGTAGGAAGAATGAATGAGTCGCATATGCTTAAATCTAATTCAATGCATGCACACAAATGTCTTTGTGGTTGAAACCTTTCTTTCGCTAAGGTTTTTTTGCCTTTCCTTCCTTTGCCTCATTGTTTTTTCCTTTTCGTAACCTTACTCGCGGGAACAAGTTGAAGAATAATTTTCGTTTATGCCCGTGACACGTTCATCCACCTGTTAAAGGATATGCCGCAGTTGTGCGCGGCCCACATCATTGTGTTTGCACCCCAAGCTGCGGCTTCAATCGGGTTTCCTCTTTCTTACTGTCCGCATATTGCGAGGCCCTTGTCTTTTACGAGTCAGCTAATGCATTTTGAATTTTTTCGCTTAGCGATTTGAATGCTTACGCGAAAGTATAACGAACGGAAGCCGTGCACCGAGGTTCTAGGGGATGTTTAAAAAAATGTTACAACAAGAAAACATTTGTTTTTTTTTGAAGAAAAACGTTTTTGCTTCAGATAAAATCCAAATCGAGTTAGATTTAATGATCGGACTGAAAATATCTTTTGCACATACAAAGTTTATGTTTGGACGTTCGTTTTTCCGTAAAAAATGTTAAATTTTCACATCCGTCGATTCATGTAAATTTATTGTGAAAATTCAGTGACATGCAGCCTTAAATAGAGCTAGTCTAATTTAAAATCAGGCGGATTTGCTAAAAAAACTTAAATATGTATTTATGTATATATATTCATTAATTAAATTTTATTCTGTTTTGTAGTAAAAAGTGATAAAAGTAGTCAACACCAATAATATAAAGTTATCCGTTTCTGATGATTAAGTTATTATTTACACGTATTGCGTGCCAAGGCTGAAATCTAGTTTTCTTTTTCCAAAATGATTTCTGTAGTCTGATATTTCTATAAAGCTATCATGGATAACACTAAAGATGTCAGTTTGATACAGCTGCAATAAAAAATTTTAATTTGTTTCATTTTTCTTGTAGAATCGTAAAATTGTATTATTGCATATCTGGATTGATATTTTTTTTTTTTATGTTATTCTTTTTCTTTTTTATTTAAACCGATTTTTACGTGAAGCAATTCGTATCAACTATTGCAAAATCATGTTTTCTCGACTGTTTTAATGTCGAAGACGCACACATTAACACTTACGCACATTTAAGTCTTCCAATTATTCGTTAGTTATTTTCTCAGAGCGAATCAGGATAAATCCGGGGATGCAGCAAATGCCTGCCTCATAAAGATTGAAATTAAACTTTAATGACGGATTTGTTGTATTTGGTTTTTTTTTTTTTTTGCAAGAATCACTCTTGAGGGATGCTGCAAATGAAATTCATTAAATATTTTATTACATTTGGACTGGGCAAGTTAAAAGATTGACTTTTGAACTGGTTGCAGCAGCAATTCTTATAATTAAAAAAAAAAAAAAATTGGGGGAAATTTTTTTATTTTTTTTTATTTTTATTATTATTCTCGGCAAAATGAAAAAAGGAAAAAGGGAAAAAATAAAAAATAAAAAATAAAATAAAATTCGTTTCTTGATGAGAAAAGTTTTTTCAGATTTATTGGGCGTTAAAGTTTCTTCCCTGACAAACATATCTACCATAAACTTTTCTTTCCTCCGGTTCGAGGATTAATCTTTTTTCAATTTCACAAGACCGTGAAAACGGACCAGAAACCATACCGATCAATGTGTTACAATAAATTTGAATATTGAAAACGAAAACGGGCGGGGTTTATGACATTTCAGTCGTTTGATTCGCATTGAATTTTGATCGTTTCCAGCCGTTTTTTGGTCCATAAATTAATTTCCATTCGCAAGGGGTTTGCCTTTGATACTCATCCAACTCGTCCAAACGACCAAATTTCGCTTCTCAGTCGCTTTGCCCCGACTGTGCGCAAGAAGATGCTTGCGATGCCTTCCTGCGCCAGCGGTCGATGGTTACCAGATTTCGTTTTTCATCGTACGCAGCTTCTCAGCCGTTAGAAAGGCGTTGATTTCGATTATGTGTGAGGGGGTTTGTTCGTTTGCTCGGTGTCGAGGTGAAAAATGGGCCGAAGCTTCTCCCGCCGCGGACTGTCGCACCGTGGCGTTTGAGCTCCCGTTTTCTTCTCGCCTTTCCGGTGCACTTTCCTCATATTTTTTGGTGAAGAGGGCTCGCAAACCGGAACACTTTTCGCCTTGTTTGTACAAATTTTAATGTGCATCAATGAATTGATGCGCTGTTTTCATTTTCCCCGGTTTTTTTTTTTTTTTTTATTTTTTTTTTTCGCCGTACAAGTCAAGACTCATTGTTCGCAAAACCGTGAAACATCGTATGTCTGCGTGTGTATTGTAGTCGTTGTTTTAACACACGCCGCAGCGGCTTAACAAATGAAAAGTTTTTCAATTAAATTAATTTGTTAATTCATCGCCGGATGAAAATCCAAACTCTGTATAATTTCCCTATGCGGCAGAGAGGGGAAAAAAAAAAAATAAAAATGTAAATGATCGATTGTATTGCGATTTTGGTGTTTGACACGAAGTTGCACAAATTTTCCCTCGTCGCCGGGCACACTATCATCCAAAACGAAACATATTGATGAAATGGCCGAAACGTTTTTTTACGGCGTGAACATCAAAGTGAAATTCTGTCATTTATTTACGTATATTTAAGTATCGCACGGACGGTAACTGTCGGCGGAGTTTACGTACCATTTGATCCTCCTTTCCTTAAAGTTTGCTTCCGTGTCGCTTTGGAAGTATGCCTGTATTCAAGCATGAATGTTACCGTTCGACCCAGTCCTGCTATTAAAATATTAAGGGAGTTCACCTAAGTTTAATTACGTTTATCAGCATAATAATTCTTTTTTATTGCTTTTCGTATCTGTTAAATATATTTGGAAAAGGAAATATTTCCATCTCGCATTGCTGGCTAGTTTGCCTTGCATCCAGTCAATTTGTCATAAATGCCGCAATATAAATTAGTTATTAGAACTTAATTTATTCACACAAGTTTTATCGTCTTTTAGTGGGTGATTTTGCTGTGTTTCTAAAAATATCGAGAAACTCCGTAATCCGCGGGACGGATCTCCGAAACTTTTTAAAGTTTCAAAACGCAGTAAAATTTTTCCGGCAATTATCTTAGCGTTTTCCCCGATCCCTGCCCGAAAATGAAAGGCAAGCCCAACGCATTAAGACGGCAGTTAATATGCAAATTTACGTGGGTGCGATTGGGGAGAGCCGAAGAAGAAGATTGGCGAAATTATTGACATCGCTTAAAAAAAAAAAAAAAAATTACCCGACTGCAGTTTTCCTTCCGCTTTGCGAATCCCTTCGGGACCAACGCCCATTTTGCTGCGGGAAATGCCGGAGCCCGGCTCAAAGCGAGGAAAAGTAAAAATTTTTTCGTGGCCATTAACCCAAAGAATCGCATGGCGCCGGAACATGCGAAGTGTCCCGCATATTCGGGCTTTATTAACGGCGGCAGTGTGAGAATGCTGAGCCTTTCCCTTTTGAGCTTGGCTTTTCCGACGTTCCTGCGTAGGCTTCCGACAGAACCGCAACCTGGATTTGGATTTACAAATTGCTCGGAAATTATTTGATTCGCGTGCAGAATACCACATCGGTTCTCTGTGAAAAAGACCTGGAAAATTTCAGGGGAAAATTTGATCCCCGGGGAAAATTTTTCTTTTTTTTTTTTCCTCTCCTGATTTTCGCTTCTTTTCCCTCAAAAAGGATCCGTTTGAAGGGAGGAATTTAGTTGTGTGGCAAATCCAAAATATAATTTAAACCATTATTGATCGCATCGTAACGATATTTTTTAAAATTCATTTTAAAAGTCTCAGCATTTAACCGGTCGACGTTTATGCAATATATATATATATATATTTTTTTTTTCTTCGATCGAAGACCAATGCACATGTTGGTCGATTGAATATTTTAATTTTTATTTCGTTTGAAATAATTCATTTAGTTTTTCCGTCGATGCGACGCCTTTTCGCCTTTAATTTTCGCCTCTAAAACCGAAAAGGAAAAAAGTGACCGGTCACAAGAAAATTTTAGCGGTCTCCTTCACATCCGACGAAGAGATTTTCTTTTTCTGTACTTCCGATTGCTTGGATAATTTTTCCCAAAATCCGGTTCAAGATAAATTTTGGCTAAATCTTAAGGAAGACTTTCGGCGTTCACCGTTGATTCGTTCCGATATCGTCCCACAAGTTTAAACGTTCGAGTCTTGAGCGTGTTCCGCAACTTGGCACGTGCGGGGGTATTTTCTGTAGTTTCTTATAATCCGCTTCCGCACGCGTGCGTCGAAGTGCGTGAATGCGATGCCAGATTGCCCGGATTGCAAAGCGGAACCAAAAATCGTGGCTCTTGGAGCTTGGCACTCGGTTTGAATTTCCCGGTTCGAGTGGAAGGTTCGGCGGGTCGAGCGTAAAAAAAGGGAAAATGACGGAACATAACCGGGGCCGCGTGCCCCACGATGCAATCCCTCCGGAATGCGTAACGTCAAACTTTTATTGAAATTTTACCTTTTCTGCGGCGCACGGAAGCTCGGCGAAATTTTCCACTTTCCCAGCTGGCACGGGCTTGCGATTTTTCCCCCCGGAGCCCCGCCCCCCCCCGTTCCCGTCCCCTTTTCCCGGCGTCGAACTTTGGTTTTCCTCCCTTTGCGGGGAACCCGGAAAAATCCTCACTGCGGCTCCGGGTGCCTCGGCGCGCGATTTCCAGGTTTAATCTGGAATCGGAAGTGAAGCAGGAGCCGAGAGCGGCGCTCGAGAGATAAGCTCGATAAGCGAATGCGAAAGTGCTAAGGCTGGAGATTTGTGGATTTTTTTTTTTCCCTTCCTTTCTTTATTGCGCTCTTGGAACTGTCTTTTTGCTGACCCAAGCGAAGCTGCTGCTCTCGCGGTTTTTCGGTGCGCAGTCTTCCCCGCCCCGCTGGAATTTTCTTATTCTCCTCCGGATCAGGGGAGCGCTTTTCCGGGTGCACGGATCGGAAAATGCCTCTGAAATCCGCATCGGTCGAACCACTCTTTCGCCCTCTCTCCGCCGCGTTCGGTCGCTGTTCTTTTTAAACGATGAAGGAATGGCTCCGGGAATGCGTTCGAGAAGCAAGTCGCACTCTGCAGCCGTCGATTCCCGATCCCGATTTCTTCCCATTCTCCGTCCAGGATCCGACTGCGACTGAGGAATCGCTCCCACTTTGATAGCCGGCGAAATGAAATAAATTTCGGGTTCAGGTCCTTATCAGGCAGGTCGAATCGCTGATTCGAAGCAAAAATTTTCGTGTCGATTTAAGCTTTGCGTGCCCCGGGGCCCGTCGGGGGGGGCCCTTCACTCCCCTTGATCCACGCTGTCCGCTCCGTGCGCGTTCTCCCCCCGTTTCCGCCGCAGTGCGTTCGCGTAAACCTCGAAGCGTATGCGCGCAATATTTTTTTATTGTTTGTTTTCAGAAATTTTCGTGTTTTCACCGATGATGAGAGAGATTAATTAAATCCTTACGTCGGTGATGTTGATTTCTGTATTCTTTCGGCAAAAACAAAAAAAAAAAAAAAAAAAAATTGCTTGCAGCACGTCGGGTGTCATCCATCTTCCATGTTACCGGAAAATTTTTTTCATCACCGGTGCCGAGCTTGCTTTTTTCAATTTTATTTTTAAAAAAGTCAAAAGAACAAGCGACAAATAACTCCAAAAAATTAAAATAAAACAGAAATTGATGACCGTCGTATCCATAGCTTTCGGTGAGGGGTTTTCGGGTCTCCATAAACTGGAATAAACTGCTTGGGCAAAAATTAGTTAGTTTTCATGCATTTGGAATGATTCGGAATGCGAGCTGAAATTTCATTAAGCTCCTGCCGCAGTTGTCCCGCGTTTCCTTTTTTTTTTTATTTTTTTCCGCCTCGCACATTAAAGTCGGGCATTTTCTGCCTGGTCCATAAACCGATAACAAAATAAAAGCCCGTCTTAATGGATGCCTAGCGGAGAATTTGCGGCCGCGGCCGCGATCAGGTGAAAAGCGCATTTTCCCGCCGTCGCACTTGAGCCGAAGCAATGTGGTTGAGCATTTCCTCCATTGCGGTGCTCCTCGGTCGAATGCTGCAGAGCAGAGTCGACAGTGCTTCGGCGTCAGATTTCGCCGCTCGAAAATTTTCGCTCCTCCGGAGCTTTCCCTCGGCCGGAAGTGAATTCGCCCGGACCGGGGGCTCCGGGTGCGGGGGGAAAAGTCGAGGGGGTTCCGAGGACCGACGCTCCCGCGGCGCGGTTTCGCGGGTTCCCCGGTCGTGCCGGAAGTCCCGGTGCGAAGAACGGACACCGCGACGGTTGCGCTCGGGCGCTTTGAAATTCAAGAAAACGCTTTCCGCCGAACGCCGCGCCGAAGCTTTTTTAAACGATCCGTTACATAATTTAAGATAATAATTTCGGTTCCAATTCTACATTTATAATTAATGCTCTCGACGATTTGTGTATCTTGCGGCCTTGATTTTGCTCCTCGTCGACTTTATCTCATTTTCCCGCTCGGAACTGCTGCTGCTTCCCCGACGCCCCGGTGCTGACTCCGCGTCGTGGCCGTCGACGACGCTTGTTTTGCTCTTCTGCGGGGGGACCCTCGGGAAATCGCTGCCGTGCCGGGGCGGACGACGCTGGCGTTGAAAAACCGCTCCGCCGTTCCGGTCGTCGATCCCCGGTCCCGCCCCCGTCGTTTATTTTCCGGCTTTTTTGCCGCGGCCCCGGGAAAAACTGGCCCTCCCGCCGATCGCCGATTTTCGGAGTTGATTCCGAGGCCGCTGCCTCCAACCCCGGAATCGAGTTGGCGGGGCGGGAAATTTCCGCTCCGCGTCAGACTAATATTTTCAAATTAAAATTTCCCTCCGTCGGAACAAAACAAGAGGAGCGGCGGGTTGTTATGAAAGCTGCATCGTTTCTAAAAGCATCGGCAGACGCGATGGGAGAATTAAGGGAAAGCACAACATCTGAGGCTTTTATCTCGGCAGAACGGGGTGGCAAGTGGCGACGCGCTGGAAGTTACGCGGAGGCATCTTTTTTCCTTTTCCTCCCCCCGGCACAAGATGATCCCCAGACATGCAATTAAACTTTGAATTGCATTTGTTTGCCTTCCGCTTAATTTCTTCTCCCGCGCTCCTTTCCGGTTCGCGCCGCGCCTCTTCCTCCGAGTCTCGGAACGCGTCCGCTCGTCCGCCCCTTGAGATCGCCGCACCCCCGGTCGGGTTTTCCCGCATGCTCCGTGCACGCCGGGGCGCGGGTCATTGATTCGGCAAGTCCGCGAAGCGAGATGCGGCGCAGGTGAAATATTGCTATTCAAAAGTTGCGGGCGGAATAACGTAAGTCTGCGGTGCTACTAAATTAAGGCTTTCTCGACTTATGCGGTCGAAAATTCTCTTAGCTCGGTCGTAATTCTCCCGGAAAGATTGTGGGATTCGAGATGGAAAACATGATTCCTCCCCCGGGGCGGAGGGCGGGGATTTTCCGTTACGGAGCCGTCCTTTCCAACTGACGTTCCCGAGCGCAGAGCGCTGTTTTCTGGGGGGGCGGAGGGGGGGGGGGGAAAAAAAAAAGGAATTTTCGCGGACGTGAAACCGGGGTCGGCACTTTCTGCCGAAACCGTCCGCGGGCGAACGACAGAAACGTGCTCGGTGCCGTCAGATTCTGTCCGCGACGTCTTTCTGTCGTATCGTCAGCCGTTACATCTTATCTGTATTAGGTCTCGTTTTTTTTTTTTTTTTTTTTATGTGTTGTCATCGTTGCCACGCAGCATTCAACGCTTTAAATCCAATTATCGCGTAATAGTTCGCGGTTTCGCAATTGCGGAGCACCGAGGCAATTTTTACCAATTTACACTGCGAAGGAGCCCACTTCAAGGCAGGCTTCGAAATGCATTATTTATGCGTTTTCCGAAATTAATGTTTGCGAAGCTTTAAAACTCCGTGGCAATGTGTACTTTTGCTCGCTGAAGCCCTTTTATGCGAATGCGCGTGTGTCGCAACGCTTGCAGTGTGCACTCTGCTGCATTTGGGCCGCATTTTTTTTTCTTGCTGCCCTTTTGAAACCTGGCCTCCGATTCGCGTACATTGTCGGGAAATAAATGTGCAACTTCAGGTTTTACCTTGTGGGGGGGGGGGGTTCTAATTTTGCTCCCTGCTGCGGGATCCGTGCGACGAACCTGATCCCGCCGCGAGGCTTCTTTTGCGCAAACATTCGCTTTGGTCTTGCGAAGCGGCTCCCTTCCACCCTGCTTTTCGATATTCCCGGAGCGTGTGGATTTTCGAAAAAAAAATGCGCTTTTGCCGTGTTTTCTCGTTTAAACAATTTTTATTTGGTCGTGAAAAT
>JAOWBB010006286.1:0-29277 GCA_028565995.1 Ricinus marginatus | reverse complement strand
CGATTCCAGTGCCTTTGCCCGTTTTCACTCCGGGACTGATTTATCCTTTTATTGAACTTTTCCCTTTTCACGCACGCCCTTCGGAAGCTCGCACTCGATTGTGTCGGAGGCGAAGCTGGAGCAGGCTGCGTTCGCCTCCGTGTGAATCCGCGGAGCTGACGCCGAAACGAAAGCTCGAACAGGCAAAGCAAAGGATTCCATAAGCTGGAAAATGCAGAATAAAGTCGATCGGCTGTCGACGTGGGCGCAACTCGCTCCGAATTTTGGTTTACTGTCAATAAATCAAAAATGCGAAAACTTTAAATCATTTTTATTTTATAAAATTTAGGGCTTTCATTCTAAATCCATCTACACGCCGAGCGCTTTGACGGACTTGGAAAATTCCAATCAAAGCGCCTTCGTACAAATTAACACAAGAAAGGTTTTAAATGAGCAAAAATTTTTTTTTTTTATCAAATATTTAAATTTCTCATATAATAATAATAATAATGATGATAATGATAATATAATAATAAAATAATAGTAATATAACATTAAGATTTTGCTAAGTTGATGATCAACGTTTCTTCAGCTGCGCGAGTTAAATGATGCATTTCACATTCTCAGTTTGTTAACGTGTTAGACGGAAACAGGGCGCAGGACCTCGGGTTCGCAGGGCGGAAGGAAAGGCTCCACTCAGACTCCAAAACCTTCCGAAAGGCTGTCTCTGCGTACGCCAGACGTTGACGCGAGCAAACCGGGTACGCATGAGAAGGAAAAGAAATTTCGCGATTTTTTAAATATGAAGTAAAAAAAGAAATAGATTCTGAGTAAAAATGATACAATTTTACAATTTTATTTATTTATTTATTGGCGAAGCTTCGGACGTTACTGTGCCGCGGGACACCCCGCAAACTGGGCAATCGGGCGCTGGGCGAAAGCTCCGGATCCCCGGAGAAAATTCCTCGCCCATTCGCGTTTCCCGGGCCGAGTGGGAAAAATTTCATCGCAGCAGCATCGGCAGCGGCTCCGTTCGGAGAGAAAAACGAAGGAGACAAGAAAAATCGCAGTCGCCGGGAATTCTCGCGGTGGAAAGTAACTCGTCACGGGACGTTTCAAAATAAATAAATAAATAAAAAGCCACGAGATTAATATAAATGAACGCAAAAATTTAATATCTTTTCTTTCATCAATAATTAAATAATGTAATTGATCGGAAAAGCAATTCCGTTCGGGAGGAAACAACCCCAGCCTTTGGTTTTGGGGGGCCAATTTTTATCGCGATACTTCGGCGGGGCCGATTCTGCTCCCCGACGTAAAAATATTCTTTCGGCATCGCAAATCCGTCTCCGGGGGAGGAAATAAGGAACGGCAGTGTCCTTAACTGATCGACCTGCGGTACGTGCTCGTTCAGGAAGCGGTTAGTGCGCGAAAAGTCTATGCCCGTTAACATTATATATATATATATATATGTTTATATATATATTATAACATAAAGGCGGGATTATTGTTCTTTGGGCGAGTGCTTCAAGTTGGTTCGACACTGCGACGGGAGCAGGGCTCTGTCGGTCGGAATCTTGGAAATCCCAAAAGCGAACGGGAACGCGCGGGTTGGCCCACCAAAAGGAAAGCTCCAGGTCGTGCGCCCTCCAAGGGTTCCGCACGCCTGGCAAATAAAAATCGAGGGTGGCGGAGAACGCCAACCGGAAATCCTTTTTTTACACGGCGGAAAAAGCCGTAAAAGCTTCGTGAAATGTTACTTGGCTTTCGAAAACGGGGATAGGGTGTTGGTTTTTGAGAGGAAGCGAAGTCGGGGACAAAGGAGGATCGAGCGAATCCCCTACCTAGCAGGGGAGCGGCAAAAGCCCAAAATTCCAGCAACTCGAAATCTAACAAAACCATCACGGCCACTTTTAACTTGCGGCAAATCCCTCCGTTACAACGCATAAGTGACGTTTACAGTATTTATATAAATTGTTATTAAAAAATATTAAGTAAGAGCCAATGTGATGTTCAGTTATTCGCGGAGAAAAAAAACATCGCTTTGGTATGTTCCAACTGTTCGTTATTGAAACATGGTTTGAAATTCAATTATTCCGGAAGAAGGAAAGCGCACAATCAATTCCATTTATCATTATTTAATTATTTATGATCATTTTGAAAACGAAGAGACCGGCAAGGGAGGCGTCTCAGCACGAACAACTCGAATCCATCCTCGAGTCCGGGTTCTCGCCCTCTCCGGACAATTTGATCTGATCCGGAAAGTCATTGTAAAGTTCTACTTCCGATTCCTGCAACGAAAACGAATCTCGGATCAGTCTCGAGCGGACTTCCGGCGCGAGTTGCCCGCCGTCCGTCACCAACCTGAGCTAAAGCGTTCTTCGCAATTATCTGGAAAGCTTGTTCTACGTTCACTCCTTCCTTAGCACTTGTTTCGAAATACGGAATGTTGTTCTTCGTCTGGCACCATTGCTGCGCCTTTTTCGCGGACACCTGAAAGAGATGCGGGAAAACGGTCAGCACTCCGCGGCCGCTTCGGCTCCTCACGTTTCGCCGAGGGATACTCACCGCTCTGTTTTCCAAATCGATTTTGTTTCCGAGCACGACGAACGGGAAATTCTCCGGATCCCTTGGCGATGCCTGTATTAGGAACTCGTCTCGCCAGGAATCTAACGACTTAAAAGACTGTGGGGCGGTAACGTCGAAAACTAGAACGCAGCAATCGGCTCCACGGTAGAAGGCGACGCCGAGGGACTGGAATCTCTCCTGTCCGGCCGTGTCCCAGATCTGCAATCGCAACAGCGGGCTTGTCAGTCAAGGGCGCGGGCTCGGCTGCGGTGAGAACCGCAGAGAAAAGGGCGGGCCACAGGCAAAGTTGCATCTTCGAACTGCTTATTTTTGAGTGCAGCTTGAAATGAACCACCTTTTGCAATGCACGTTACTGCTGCTACTTACTATTAGACATTACAAAGAGATAATTTCTTCATTTACAGCCAAAAAACAAAACAAATACAGAGGCAAATTTTTAACATTTCACACACGCACCTCATCAGTTAAAATAATAAAACGAATTAAGAAATCTGCACAAACATATTGTGCAGATTAATTAAGAAACCTCGAAGTGAATGAAATGTCGAAGTGACTGAAAACGAACATCCCCAAAATAATATTCAATTACTATATATTGTTCAAGATGAGAATGAATTACAGCTGTTAAACATGGCTAATAGATAAATGTAATAAATAGGATGCAGAAAAAAAACTTAAGTAATAAGTAAATTCAATAACTATAACCATACAAGTAATTAAATAATAATAATAATAATAATAATAATAATAATAATAATAATAATAATAATAATAATAATTAACAAGTGTTAACTAAATTTAAAACCAACGTTTAAAATTAGTAAAATTAAAAAAAAAAATCTAACAATGGAAATCATTAATTCATTTTATAACTGCCCCTATTTATTGCTCTTCAAGAGAAGTAACTTGAAGGGAACATGGATCAAAATGAAAGCTATGCCAATGTGTATTCCAATGCAAAATCACTTTTCAAGCAATGACAATGATTGAAAAAAAGGAAGTAAAAGAAGAGACAATAATCCCTGCATTACCTTAAGTCCAAAATATCCATTTGTAATTGATACTTCAGCCATCAAAGTAACATTTGGGACTCATTTTTAAGGGGATGAAACATTTTCCAGGTTTCCTTTTAAAAAGTCTCAGAAATCTCTTGAAAAATAGTTTTTACCCTTTTCTTTTTCAAAGTATTACTTTGCGGAAATTCCAATTTGCATGCATTAAACCCGAGGTGATGACAAAATCCCGATGCAAAAATTCTTTGTTAAAAAAAAAGAAAAAAGTGTAAATGTTGAAAGTTTATAAGCATGAAATAATAGGGAAGTCGGAAAATGATTTTATAAAAAAAGGTTCTTTTAACAAATGCATGGCTTTTTTTTTTTTTTTTTTAAAAAAATGCAAATATAAATTTCAGAGTTAATTCAACTGCTACAATCAAAAAAAACATCAAGTATTAAAATATACTGACAGGAAACATTCACACCAAACCCTTTAAAATATCAATTCTGGTCGTAGGAAATTTGACAAATCCAAGAGATTTAAATTTTTTTACACACACAAAAGAAAACTGAACTTTAAAAAAAACCTGAAGTACATCATTAACAGTGATTCATAATCACTCTTTATCTTTCATACAAGTAAAAAATAAATAAAGCAGCAAGAGGGGCAAGCAGAAACAAGTTCAATACTTGGTAACATACATTGAAAATCACATAAATTGTTACTTCCTGTTGAATTTCAACAAAAGTTTCATCCAATTTAAACTGATAATTGACATTGAAGTGAGATATTATGTTATATATATATTAATATAATTAATATCATCATACAGATTTCTTTTTACTGTTATTTTATGTGCATCTATAGTGAAACCTAAATTTGGATATCGGAAAGAAAAAAAAAACATTGTGAAAGAAATAATTTTTTTAAGTTTACCTGCATTGTTACTCTCCTGTCCCCAATATCAACATCTCTTGTCAAAAAATCAGCACCAATTGTGGCTTTGTATTGATTTGAAAATTTGCTATTTACATATTGGTTCATTAATGACGTTTTACCAACACCCGAATCACCTAAGACTATTACTTTTAACAGAACTTTCTTACGAGATGCCATGATTTACACTTGCTGAAATTAAATTCAAAAGAAAGAAGCGAATATCACAGTTCTGTCTTTTTAAATGCTCGTCGACTTCCTCTAAAAATACAAAAGACAACAAAAAAAAATTACACATGAAAGTGACTAAAAAATCTGAATTAAAAAAAAAAATATATATATACATATATATATACACGTATTAACAAAGAAAAAAAAATAATATTCTTTTCACGAAAACTGATTGAACAACAAATTTCATTCATTTACACTGAATTATTTCATATGACCATGAATCATCAAAATCTTTTATATAGCTGCTGTGACAAAGAGAGACTTGAGATAATGGAGTGACCAGGAACAAAGACGTGATGCACGATGTGAGATTCACAATGTTTACGGAAGCGCGAAATTTGTCGAAAACTGCGCAATATCCCTGTGTCAGAATGGGTGAGTGGAAAAAAAGGTAAGGGAAGCCGTTTCTGGCGGAATCGAAGCCGTTGGCGTTAATCGAGGCCAAGGGTCTCGCATTTCCCGTTTGTCGCTCCTTTCAATCTCGGACGAATTAATTAATTGGTAATATAACCTGAATAATGGAAAGAAACGGAATAAATGGTGTTGCGGCGCAATATGCGCACTAATTCCCTCCAGATGCGACCCTCTGCCGTGAAAAGGCGATCAACGGCAACTTACTCGCGTCCACCGATCTCGGGCGATGATGAAATACGAGTCGAGAGGGCAAGACGAGCAAAAAACAGAGGTATTTCTCACTTTTGCGTCCTTGGACCGTAATTATTTACCGTAAAAATAATATATATATAAAATCTTACCGAGTTCGATGCGGAAGATGAGAAATTTGGAACTGAATGCGAGATTCTGGACTGACGCGAATTACATTAACACTATTCTCCCAAAAAAAAAATGAAAATGTTTACCTTTGTGTTGTGACAGAAAAATTCTGTATAATTTCTTATCTGGGATGTAAAATTTACAAAAGATCAGTGCTGCCAACGCGAGAAAAGCGAAAGCGAAGATGCTATTTCAACTCGAACGAGAAACGTCTTGTTGACCTCGCCACGGTTCTTTGTTTTTCGATTTCGTTTTTTTCCAGCTAATTTCCCTCGCGCTGGAAATGGGAATGCACATTGTCACGAGAACGCATCGGATAAGGCGATTCGTTTTTCTGATCGCCAAATACGGTCGATCCGAGTCGGATAAAAAAATATCGAAACATTTGCTTTCGTTCACTACAACTTCCGACCAAAAATGACTATGTCCACGTTTACGCATTGTCCAAAAAAAATTCAAATTTCTCGCTTTCGCCGCGGGTCGAGCTCTTCGATAAAAATCGCGTGATTTTTTTTTTTTTTTTTTAAAAATTTACCCGCCTCATTTCAGGTTGCGGATCCGCCGGGGGCGGACGAGTTAAATGAAAACCCTTCGATTTTCGGAACTTTCCGGCGGAGCGGGTCGTGCCTGCGGCAAAATTCCGCGGCAAGGCTAATTTTCTCCGGATTTCCCTCGTCCACGTCGGCCCGAGAGGTTTCGGGCTCGAACCGTCAATGCGAAATCCCATCAAATAAATGGGAGGTTACTTGTGCCATTTTTCAGTTGCGAGAACCACAGCCAATATGGCGTCAGTTAGTTGTCAAGTACTGAATAACGTTTCGCCTTCGCTGTACTACAGATTGTTTCCTCGATCTTGATCGCCGTTTCTTGACTTTCGCGGAATTGGATATCAGACATGACATAATAATTGAATTTGTATCCGTGACAAAATATCGCGAAATAAAAATTTTCATTATATTGAAAATATTTTTATTACAATCTCCATGACAAGTTTCATTTTATGTCTTTCCAAAAGCATTTCAATATCACAATTACTTTCCCAAATTCTCACCCAATCATTACAGAATTTCTAATGCATTCTTATACGTGATCAGGCATTATGAGGATTTATTGTTGGTGAAAACATGTAAAAATTTGTTTAATCGTTTGATAGTGAAAATAATTTTGGAAAAAAAAAAAATATATATATGTATTTATATATATTTATATAATTTTGGTGAGTGATAGTTTTTCTTTTTGGGTTTTTGGTTTGGAATTATTTTGCAGCATGAAGTTATTTTTGGCTTGGTTTTTTAATAATTTTCCGATTAATCCGCATTAAAACACCTTTTTTGGATTATCCAATAACATTGTATCTATTACAGTGAAATATGTTTTATCAATTAATTTATTTGTGTACCAGGTTTTTGCGAATGTCAACCCAAGGAATTGCAGCAATTCAGAAAATTGTATTTTTATTATGGGTGTGCCAAATCTTCAGAGAATTTTCTTTTTTTTTTTTTTTCTTTCAGTCACATGCATGGCCGGGTCAAAAATCACAAAATTGCAAAAGAGATGAGAACAAAATCCTTTAATATGAGACTTTATTGATATTTTAAAAAGCTCAACTGTGGCATGAATGAAATTTTTACTAGGCATATAATATTTTTGTTACAGGATATTGTGAAGTGATTTATAACACCTGAATCTTTTGTTTTTTTACCGTATGATATGTGTATTTTATATATATATGAATTTATTATTCCATGTTAAAGATCAACATGGAAAAAATATTTTTGAGTTTTAAATTGTAATAAAATGAGAGGACTTTTTCCATGGAGCAAATTAGTGTGCTGCTATTGTATGTATTGCCTGAACAAAAATTTATTTTCAGTTAGGTATTTCAGTGATGGCATATTTAATTAGCCCTCAATTTAGGGTGTGAAAATACTCTTCTTTTTTAATACACACACAAGGAAGTACTGGTGACTGAATAACCCGTTTTTATCCTTCACATAACAACGTTATGATAAATGTCTACAGGCAGTTAAATTATATATGCAAATTGTTTGTGTTCAGAGTTTAAAGTAATGTTCGTTAACAATTAAAATTGTTCAACTCGCGAGGAGCGCGTTACGCGAATGGATAACTTTCCGTTTCGACAGCGCACTTTTGAAAACGTTGCCGCAATTGAGAGGGGGGAGGGGGAGGGGTGGAGAGGATCAAAAATGACGCCTGCGGTGGAATTCGAGCGGGGCACCAGTTGCAAAGCGCCGGAGCGTCGATAATAAAACTGGAGAAGCGGCGAGGTTCGTGCGGCCCGGATTAAATGAGAGTTCCAACTCTGGTGCCACGACCGACAAATGGACGAAGTGGCGCAGATTGACGAGCAAGGATTTTTTTCCCCTCCGACGGAGTAAAAGTTGTTCGACCTGCAAATTTGGCATCGTCCAGAGACGGGATTATCTTCGCAACTCGTTTTAACGTTCGTGGGGGAAAATTATCCTCGGTTTTTTTTTTTTTTTTTGACTTGGGGAAAACCCGAGTCGAAATTAGCTGCGCCAAGCGGATGGAATGGAAAACGTTAACCGTTCGGCGGCAAAAGCAACTTTTGTTTTTCCATCGCCATTCGGAAGTTTTAATGGAGGCACTTTAATTTTCGGCTAGGAACTCGGCGTTGCGTTATTGATTCAGAAATTTAATGTTTTTCCCGGCGGGTTTAATTTTTGGGCCGTTTAAAAGGCGAAAATTTGACCCGCGAGCCGAGCTCGGCCCGTCCACATGTGCGGCCGCGGGCACGAAGAAATTGAAATATTTTTAGTGGGAGCGAACCGGAAATGAGGCTGGAGATTTCCCGGAGTTAAACTTTCAAAAGCGGAAATCAACGCGTTCTGCTTTATATTTCTTGATATTAAATATTGCATGTGTTTACATTAAATTGGTCCCAGAGCAGCTGGAAAAACGCGCGGAGGATGCTTTTGTGTAAATGTTTTGTAAAACAATTTTTATTTTTTCTCTCGTGCCCTTTTGCGGGTCGCGGATTTATTAATTTCGCGTTTAATTTTTTATTATTAATTTATGGATCTGATTTTTATTTTTCCGCCCCCTCTCTCGAAAAGCGGTTAAGCTAAAATTAATGGCGGGAAAAACCGGTTCGCGAGATGCAAAACCGAACGTCCGCATGTGTTGGCGAGGGGCGGAAAGGGCTCGATCCTGAACTACCCCCAGAAAGGTTGCACCCCGGTGACCGTTGCCCTTTTTCCTTCGATTTGGAGATATCCCCGACAGTCAGCTTTAGATTTTCTTTTTTTTTTTTTCACAACTTCCCTCGCGCTTTTTTTCCGGTGTTTAAAGGCGATTTTTCAACTGTCCCGAAAATTTCGAGACCTACCTCCTCCGAATCGAGTTTTTACTTTGGTAAATCACATATCCAACCGGTTGCGTTATTTGTAATTGTCACCGGATAATCCTTGAAACATTTTTCAAAATATAAATATTGCATCATTATTATTGCTTTTTTTCGCAAATTACACGGATTGTTGTGCCCGTTGCAAAGCGATGTTACCTTCAGGTTCGGTGGAGGGATCCTCTTTGTTGTGGTGCCAAGAATCACGGTGCGAACAATGAAAGGTAAATGAGGGTAATAAAAAGTAAGATTATTATTATTATTATAGACGTGGAATTAACCAAAGAACAAGTTTTTCGGTCCAGGCATTGACATATTGGCGCAATAATTCCCTTTCCTTTTTAACTTGCAAAGGATCGCATACGTCGAAAGGCAACACGCGGGTCGCGGCCTTTTCTCCAGCGCTGCCCTTTGACGGCAGTTGAATCGCGAGGGCATTGGCGGGAATCCGTCCGCAATTTTCTTTTTCCCTCCTCCACGCGCAGTCGAAGCTTTTCACATTTGAGCGATCAGTTCGGATGCGAAATTACGGGAAAGTGACAAATTCCCTTACCGAAAGCGAAGAAATGGAGGGATTTTTGCATTTTTGCGACGTGGCAGCACACGAGTGCCGCCATTATTTAGCATTCAGTTACAATTAGATATTATCACTGCAGACGCAAAGATTGCCTTTATGATCGTGCGATGCCATAAATAAGGCGCGCGTGGTGTGCTTTCTGCAGGAGCGAGAAGGGAAAAAGTTTACTAATTTTTCACGGATCCCGATTCTCTTTATTACGGGTTATAAATTGAATGTTTCGGTACATTTTTATTTATTTATTATTATTGTACCCCGACACCACCCTTGTGTTCTCGTGGTATTTATTATTAGCGATTAGCAGCCTCAAAGGGCTCTGGAAACGCATTTACTATGCCATCGAGATAGGGGCCGAAATTAATTACCATTTCTTATGTGTTAAAACCATGTTTAATGCGTTGACAGCACGCCAACAGCGGTAAGGAAAAGTCGAAATAAAATGTTCCGAAAAGTCGTTTGACGGACGCAACGCGGGGTGGAACAGGTCCTGCCGCATTTTAAAATTCGCGCTTTCCCGGGCGACGCATCGTCTGCTGCACCACCGAAGTCGGGGGGATGACGAACCTTTCCTTCTCTTCTCTTTTGGAAATGAAAGAAATCAATTAGCGCGGCTGAAAGAAGTTTTTACCGTGTTTTTGCAGGTTAGGTTGGATAATCTAATTTCGGGTTCGTGGCGGGCCACCCGTGAAGGGAAAGGTTCAAAAGGTTCGTGTTAGCTTAAGGCTTTGGGAGATTGTTGTTTGCCGGGAGGCGGTGAAAATAGGGATTAGCACAAGGTTGGAAACGAAATCCTTTCCGGCAGAGCACTTCAATCCTTATTTACGGCCCCAAATACGCTTTCTGTATCGCATTCGTGAATGTTTTGCACTTTTAGCTCTTAACTACTTTCATAGCCCTTTTTCTTCTTCTCCCTTCCCGTGCAGGAAAGTCATTTCGACCCTTTACGGTCGAATGAAGCTCCCATTCGGAGTGGGCCAAGCAAAGATTTTCCCTTTTGTGACCGACGCTCGGCGTCGAAATCTTTTTTAATGACTCGTCGAAATTATCCTTACTTTAAAAGGTGCCCCGGAGATTTTCGCAAATTCGCATCCTTCGAAGCTCCCAGACCCGGTTCTTGAAAATTTCACCCCCTTCCGAGAGCAGCGTTTCGGGGGCGCACCGCATGGCTTTGCTCTTGCACCGAGGACCTTTGCGACGGCGCAGAAGGATTACGCGAAACTAATTGGCCTGGTAATCTGCTATAATTATAAAGTCCGTCTGTTTATCTGTCATCCGCTTTATTGCTGATGCTTCTGATGCGTGGATTATGGTAATGACGTTCGCTGCTGCCATTCCATTAAAGCCTACTCCTCAACGTCAGATCTTGGAGCCATCTTTGTGGTGATCCCTCGAAAATTTTTTTTTGTTTCGGATTTTCAAAAATTCCCGGCACGCGCATTCACAAGGTTTCCGCATGGAATCTTTTGACGTTTGAAGATTCCAAATAAAACATTTTTCAGTGATCGAACGAAAAACCTTAATTATGCGATATTCTGACAAATAGTTTCGTTTAAAAAAGGGAAAAATAAGGAGGAGAACGAAAACGTTTCTGCCGAATAGAAGTTTTTCCCTTGAATTTATTTGAAAAAGAAATCTGGATGAGGTTTCACAGAAGATAAGAAAAGGACTTCAAATGGAAGGATTGAATGAAAAACGGAGGGCTGTATAGAAAGGTTCAGCCACGATAAATGAAAACTGTTAAATTCTCATTCCTAATGCGAAGGTAAGAAAATTGGGTTCCAATGCGATTCCCATCTGACCCAAAAATCTATTTCCCCCCCCCGCGTTAAAATTCAACAAAACTCACATTAATCATTGTGAGAGCTAAGGATTGAGTAAATAATGAAAATGAAACGGAAAAAGTTAGCTGCAAGACGCACGTGGATGGATCGCTCGCCGAGGAAATTAACTGTCCACATACGTGGCAAACTGGCGTGCGGAGGCGAAAAAATTGCACGACGATTACATATCGAGATTAATAATAATTATTTGATTTTAGAGAAAGGAAAATTTGTGTTGAGCGAGATGAACGAAAAGGCTTTGATGCGCTTCGTGGAGATGCAAGCAGCGAGTATCAAGTGATGGAAATTAATACCTAAATAGAGTGTCGCTGTGATATGGAGAAAAAAAAAATGCCCTTTGTGTAGAGGTAAATTGGAAAAACCGAAAACAGTAAAAGGAGAATGGGCTCGGTAATTAGATTTTGGATTGCCCCGGGGTTTTACTTGCTGGCGTAGGGAAACTGCAGCGGGAAAGCCGGGACGCAGTTGCATCCGCGAGGGTTGAACCGCGGAGGTTTGTTGCAGCCCTGCCATCCCCTTCCCTTAAGGGGTTCCATTGCGAACACTTACTGCGTTCTCGCCGGGAATCCCGAACGCCGAGCCTTAAAAAAATTGGATGCTCTGCTCCCGCGGCGGAAGGGGGTGGAAAATCAGAGGGAGGTTTATTCGGCGCAAAGCGAAATTTCAGATCGCTCCGCTGGATAAGGCTTTCGTAATTTTTCCGAGGCGTTTTTCCCGAAAGTTTTCCCATCGGCGGCCTCCGATTCGCTCCGGTCTTCCTCCGGCTTTCCCGACTTCCTTCGGACGCTCGCCAATCCCCCCCCCCCGCCAAAATTTTGCCTCGCTTTCTGAGCTTTTCTTTTGGCTTTGATCTCCCGAGAAGTTCCAACTCCAAACGACATTCTCGGGATCTTTTAAAAGTTTCCAAATTGCTTCGAATCCTAAAACCTGCAGGTATTTTACTTTAACGTCCGCGCAAAAATTGCCCTTTCTCTGTCACCGGTTTCATCCGCACATCGGAATTGCTCCAGGGCGTAATTTGTTATTTTCTGCTGCGGTTGACCTTTCCTCCTCCATAAGCCGTTTGATGTCGCATGCAGCCCGCAGTTGAGCTTGATTTTTATCTATTCATTTATTTAAAAAAAAAAAAAATAAAAATAAGGAAAAAAAAAGGGAAAAAGGGATCATCCGCCTGCTCCGTAAATGACTTTGACAGCACGGAAAATTTATTTTCCTCCCCGAAAGCGGAGGAAAATTATTTTGAAATTTTATGTGGTGCATCGGGTCTGAAAAGCGAGCATTTGAAGGGGAGATTTATGTCCCGGTCCTGCTGCTGCCACGAGCCGCGATGCCCCGACCGGCCGCAGCTGCCGGTTGACTCTCCGCTGCCTGCAGCGAGAACGTTGCCAAAACGATGAGTTTTGCTGCGGGAGTCCCCGCTGACGGACGGGCATTTCGATCGGAAGATATTTTAATTTATGTGCAACGTGCTGGAGCCTCTCCCGCAAACTATATTAAAATAGTTGCAAAATTTTGCGGAATTTTCTCCCCCGGAAGCGTCCACCCATTCCTTGGGAGGAAAAAGAGCCGAAGAATTTTCTTCCTTCCCTTTTCCTCTTTTTCTTTTTCTTTTTTTTTTTTTTTTCGATAATATTTCATATCTTATGGAAAAATATCCAGCTTCGAGAGGCATCCTCTTTGTCAAAAGGAATTTTCTTTTTCTTCTCTCTCTCCCGGAATCTTCCCATTAGCTTCTCTCGGATAATATGAAAAGGTTGATAATAGCCAGGGAAAATAATTCTTTTATTATATTTGCTTCTTGTTAAGAAAGATGAATTGGACGGTTTTTTTCTTCTTCTTCTTCTTCTTTCCCTTTGCCGTCGGGTGAAGGAGGCTGCGGGACAGGGAAACCGGATCGGAGCGGCAAATTCCGGTTATTTGAAAAGCTTTTCCGGCGCGCGTTGCCTTCGGATTTTCGCGGCGACGCCGCCTAAATGATCGCGGACGGAATTGCGCCGGACCTCGTTGAATGATTTATTTTATTCTCCTCCGGAAAATTCCATTCCCTTTTTCCCTTCTTCGTTTCCTCCGACGCTCTCCGGTTGTATTAACATGTCATTTTTGCTGCAAGTTCATATCCTCCCCCGGTGCGGGGGTGCATATCTTTTTCCGTTCTCGGGGGAAATAAATTTTTACCTAATTCACATTTAATGTAGATGGTGCGTATTGTTTCACTTATTACACTTTCTTGGCCTTCGGAAGAGGATTTACGGGGCTTTTCTTCCTTCCTTCCCGGCTCTAAAGCTCTTTTGCATTTTTTTAAATCTTAATAAGAGTTTGTGTAGGAGTGCTTTAGACAGAAAAGAGTCGGCGGGAAGGGGAAAATAAACTTTTATGAATTTTTCCTCTGAAGTTTTCATGTTTTCCGACACCAGATTCTCCCGGCTCTTTTCCCTTCTCCTTTTTTTTCGACGGGAAAACTTTTTCATTATGTTGAGGTTTTTTTTTTCTTTTCCGGTGCCTTTCGATATTTCTTTTATAATCCTCGGATTCTCGAACTGCGTGAATAAGCTCTTTTTCCGGGATCCGATCCTCTGTTCGGTTATTATTTTCGTTGAAAAAGGATGATTTTTGTGGGAAATCCAAAGACGGAGAAGAAAAGGGAAAAAAAAAGGCGATTCCGACATCATTAAGAGTCGAGTTAAATCTCATCTCGGATAATGAACTTAATTGATTGAATCGAAAACCTTTTTAACTCAGTTGAACGTAGCAAAAAAAAAACAGGGAATAAATATATATATAATGTACAAAATATACGTTGCATATGATCCGTGAATGGAATTCAAATTTTATTTCGCATAATAAATCAAGCCGACAGGGACACGTCTTTGATAACCCTATTTTATATGCATCTCGGTCATATTTTAAAATAAGTTTAACTCTTTATATAAATATGTTCTGCTATATAATGAACGGTAAATAAATACATACAAAGAGACAGTCATGCGCGTAATCTATGTGTTTATGTTGGCTTGTTGAGTTAGAATAATTCAAATGTCCCAACGCCGTTTTCGCATAAAATGAAATATAAAATTCTGAACTTAAATTGACGTTATAAAATGTCGAATATAGTAAAAAATTTACTTTTGGAAAATTATGTAAAGACGATTTCGGAAATTAGCAATAAATTTTTTGAAATTTTATTAGCGATACTGAAGAAGAACGCAAATAAAAGTTTCATATTCGCATTCGAAAAGTGGTTTCATTTCTGTTGATGTCTTATGAAATATAAGATCGCTTCGATAGTTTGGTTTGAGCGTTCGCATGTTCATTTGCCGCGTTCGATGTTTGTTGCCCGACGGAATATAAATCACTCAATTGTTTCGCTGCATCCTTGCAAGGTGGGGACGCGGCAAAAATCGAAGATTTTCCCACGCAGTTTCCAGCAGCGGTTTCGTAATTCGTCATTTCTCCAGCGGGGTTTCGGTGTGGCAGCCTCCGTCAGCGAGTGCCGGGACGCCGCCGGGAAAAAGCTGGTGGAGCGAAATGAAAAGGGACCCCAACCCGGTTCACCGACGCGAAAGGCGTCTCCGAACTGCGGTCCGGGTGGACCGTTTCCGGCCGCGGGACAGAGCCGAAAAGGAAAGACGCCTCCTTATCCTTCTGCTGACGCTCGTTTCCGGTGCCTGCCAGGTGCAGGCGGCGGCAACCCGGAGGAACTGTCCACGCGTGCGGCAGCGTTTGCTGAAAGGCCGAAGATTTATGCGTGACCGGATGCGGACCGACAGAGGGTTTGTCTTTATTTTGTTGTCGTTTATGCAGGAGCTTAATTTTCCGCCTTGCGACGAAGCAGGAGGATTTTCCGCGGGGGCAACGAACGAATCTCTCCGACGTGCCGGAACGGGCGGCGTGAGGGGTTTCCCGTTGGCTCACGCCGCTCCCGTCCGTTCCGCATGTCCAGAGTCATCTCAATCCTCTTGAGACGAGTCTTCCTTAATAAAGGGCCCAACAGCGAGAAGGCATTCGACAGGCACTGCCGTTCTTTATTTCTTTTTTTATTTTCATTTATTTCTCGAGTTTCGCTTGGTTTCCCGCTTTCGTCCACGGTTCGCAGGTGCCGGACGTCGTTTTATTATTTATTTCGCAGTTTGGGTAATAAAAACTTGCGATCGCCAGAATACAGGTTGATTTTTTATTAAGACAGCAATGACTGAAAATTTGCCAACCTAATAAATTATTCATTTTCAACTTTGCGTTTCTCGCTTATCGACATTTTTTATCCGGCAAGCCTCGGTTTCGACTTTTCGAACGAATATGTGTGTTATATAAATTTTTTTTTTTTTTTTCCATCTTTCCGATATAACTTTTCCGTTTTGGATTTTCGTGGCAGCTTTCGCATCAAAAATCGCTGGCGGTTTGGCAGAAATTTCCGGTGCGCGATTCGTTCCCTGGCGAATGATGATCTTCGGATTCGGGAGAGGGTGCGACCCATTCATCTTCGGGAGTATTTTCACGGTTCCCCGACCGATTCCTCCCGTACGAATTTCCATTATTTATTGCTTACAGTCCTGGATCGCTGCTCTTATTGAATTACAGAAACAATGTCTCGGGTAATAAACTAGATTAATAAACAATCCATAATCAAATTTCAGACAGTCGAGAAGGGGAAGGAAAGTTCCATCGCGATCTCCAAGAACTTTCCGGGATAACTTTGTTACCGGCGGGTGTAAGCCGGGACTACCTGCAGCGTCCGCGATTCTTTCCCGGTTAAACCTTTTCGCGATCCACGCGGCGCGGCCTTTTTTTTTTTCTTTTTTTTTTTTCACCCCGCTGTCGGTCCAAGTTCTTGGGTTTTCATTCGCGTCAGCGCTTATCAACCCCGCGCCATAAATTTATTTTGATTGCACCCATTGTTTGCGCTCCCTGCTTCTCCCTTCGAGCTAAGGAGCTTTTATAGTTTCCAATATTGAATTAGTTTTTTTTTTTTCGAACGCCGGCGAGCCATCGCCGCCCTCCTCGTTCCGCTTCCCGTATTTCGGTGCCTTCCGGAGCGCCTTTTTTTCCGCGACGTGATCTCCGTTAAAATTGAGATGGAATTAACGGTGCGGCGCGTCTTTGGATCAAGCCATTTACATGTATATTAGTTTGACGTCGCGGGGGACGAAAATCCAGCCCGTGCACTTAGATCCGTAAATATCGTTTTACCTCTTTGACGTGTCCGGATATGAATTTTAATTTGGGTTAAATAAATAAAATGCGAAAGAATCGTTCGGGGGACGCGATCCGACAGCAGTCGGATTGGTTTTTCTCGGGCAGAAAGTGGAAATGTGGCTTTCCTCGGTCCGCGCTGCGTCCGGTTCGCCTCGGTTGCGTCGTTGCTCCCGAAATAATTTATGTAAAATAAGTGTCAGAGAGCGTAATATGGCGATATTAATTTTTCCATCTCACGACTGTTTCTGGTTTCTCATTTTGGCACGGCGGCGTTGGCACTGTCCCGGGAAAAGCGCAAATTCCGATGGTTCGGTCGATGCCTTCCGTGAGCGAGAAAACTTGGGCGGTTTCCGAATGCAGAGTGTGGCGCTGTTCGCATCGGCTTTTCCAGGGGCGACGCGATCGGAGGGAAATAAGCGAAATCGTCGGCAGACGCCAGTGCTCCAAGTGCCGGTAAATTTCCCGATTCCGAAAGGCTTTTCGCCGCCGGTGTTTTTATGCATAAAAAAAGTTCCCTCCGAAAATAGAGCCGTGAAAATCTTAATACAGATTCCATTAACTGTAATTTTCCCAGCTCCGAAAGTCATTAGATAAAGTTTTTCCATTTTGTTGCGGCGACGATTGCATTCGGAGATGGAATTATTTCTTTTTCCCGGCGTCGAGAATCGCCTGAGACACTCGTAGACAACCGGGTTTTATTAAAGGAAAACCTTGGAAAATTCTCCAAAAGCGTTGTTATGGCTGCGGACTGATCTTTTATGTGTTTCGCCACGGGTCCGCAATCAGTTTGAGATTCCTTTTTCCCTTTTCGCCTGCGATCCCGGAAAATACGGTGTCGGGAATTTTCCACCTTCTGGGAGTTTTTCTTTTTCTCTTGAATTTTTCCTTTTCTTCCTTTTTTTCTTTTTTTTTTTTTTTTTTTTTGCGGATTACGGCCAGCAAAACGATTAGAGGCGGTTGCGGCCGGCACATAGCACAATTGGCATTTTCGAAAAAATTTTTTTGGCTTTACCTCGGCTCCCGAGGATCCTTTTTCTCTCTCGAATCCATTTCGAAAATATCTTTTGCTTTTATTGTGAGTTCGCTAATTTTTTTGGATCCGGCCTTCCTCCTAAACTGAACAAGGAAATTTTATTTATTTAATTTCGTCTCGATTTCCGAACTTCCTTTATTTGCCGCGGAACTTTTCATTTTGCGGAAACCTTCCCTTGATTGGATAAATCGTTCATGAATTAGTGCTGGAGTTCGCTGGAGCTGCCTTCTGTCCGTTCCATTATGGACGTAGGCTGATTATGGGTGACCGAAGGAAGGCTTTCGTCGAAATATTTCGCTTCCCTCACACACACACACACACACACACACGATATACATATGCATATATATTTAATGTTTATAGCGATTATAATTACAAACAATAAACACGATTAATGCTCACGCTACATTCCCGACCCTCTATGGATCTTAATCAAAGCCATTGATCTATGTAATGGTTTCGAAATGAATATTTTATGGAGAAGGTGTGGAAAATTTTTTGAATTACGATTTCTGCGGTAAAAGGTTTTAAAAATACATTGTTTTCCTTAATTTAGCTTGTCATTTCTCAAATTTTTAATTTTTTATTTTTCCGGCGCGTTATAAAAATTGTAATTGTTAATATTAAAAAAAAAAAAAAAATTGCAGTCCGATGCGGCGCACGTACCTTTGAGAGACCTCTCCCGCCCGAAATGCTGTGTTTTTCCGGTATTCAGTGTTGGTCCCTCCGGTCGAAACCTTTGCATGCGGTCAAAGGACGGCGATCCCACGGCGTTGGTCTTTATGCCCGATTTGACGAGTTCCTGTAACGCATGCGGTTAAAATTTCCCGCGCGGGGGAAAACTTTCCCAGCCAAATATCCCAGTCGCGCATTTTTAACGAACCCGAAGCATATGAAAACCTGATTTTCGGGCCGAGGGAACGCGTCAGGATTTTTTTTCGTTGGCTTTTAAACCTGAAACGCGTTTGGTACCTTGCCGGGCGCCTCATGCCCGGAGAGTTGCGATTCGCTTCGCGGGTTCCTCCTCGTTTTTCCGGACGGTCTCGGCGCCGCCGTCGCCGGACAGGGAACGTTCTTTCGCCCGAAGAAAAATCTCCGTTGCCGGAGCTGGGGAAGGAAAGCGACGGTTTTGGAAATCGAGTTTCCACTTCGGCACTTTGAAAATTGAACGTTTCGACCGTTCTTAATGTTAATTTCGCTCCTCTTCCCCTTTTCTCTCCGCCTCGGAATTTATGTTAACCTTACATCTGAGTTCTGTCCAGTTTAATCTAAGATTAAATCAAACGGTAACGTTGTTTTGAAACTCCGTAAATTGGATTTGGGATGATGAGAAAAGTTGAAAATAACGAAGGTTTACATCATAACGCTCCCAAACCTTCCGAACTGCCCGAGGAATTGGGGGATGCACTTTTTCCGGAGCTTTTTTGTGTTATTACATCCCCGGAGTGAATTTTCGCATTCCTGGATTTGCTTCTTCTTACGGAATTAAATCTCTTTTTCGTATTGGAATCGATGGGATTCGCTCGGATGAAAAATCGGTGAATTGATTAAATATTAATCTTAACGGAGTGAAATAAGATTTTCACTCTGCAGTCATGCTGGGTGAGATTTCATTCCCGTGCTGTTCTTGAGGAAAATGGCTTTTCCTTATCTCGGTTCCTTCCTGGTTTTCTTTTCTTTTTTTTTGTGCCGCGCTTTCATATTGGTTTCGTGTTAGTCATAGTTTATGATCCCTAAAACAATGCGCTTTTCTCTTCCGGATTTCGCCTTCTTTTAGCGGGCGAAAGCAACGGCGAAAAATCCGGGTTTGGGACAGCTTCGGTTATTATCCCAAAAAAACTGCCATATGAGAGCAAGGGGTGGTAGACGGAGTGGTCTCCGCTTTCGATTCTCCTTTTCCGCTCGGTCCGAGACCTTCTCCAGAAAAGCACGCTCGTTCCCCGCCAAAGTCAGCAAACTTGGCGGATTTGACTTCGCCGTCTTCGTTTTTTTTTTTTTTCAATGACGTGATGTAACCATCCGCGAGTGCTGTCGACGGCGCGGGTTCCGAGCGCTTTTTCGGCCTGAATATTTGAAAACGTCGCTTGCATAAAACGTTTATCGAAGACGTCGGTCGCACGCCACGGGGGAGCAACAGCACGGAAGAATCTTCCGACGCTGTGCCCCGAAGGCACGAGATTTCGGTCAGCGGCACGGCCGGGGGCCGCGCAGCGGAGGAGAGCGAACAGTTTTGTCTCGTGTCCGCACGCTCCGGAGCCGCTGCCCCGCGGCGCGTCACTCGGACGGCTTTTCGCCGGGGCCACCATTTCGGCGCAGAGCAATTTTCTCCGGGATCACCGAAGCTAAACTGGTTTTCGTCCGACCGGCTTTAGCCCTGCTTTCTCCGGAACGAGATTGGCGGCTTTTGTGCGTCTCGAGGAATCCATTTTGAGATACGAGAAACTTTCCTGAATTTTTCACATTTTTCTTTCTTTTTTTTCTTTTTTCCCGAGCTAAATCCGCCGGAGCCTCCAGAATCCCTTCAATTCTGTTTTAATGCACCAAATTTCGAACAAGCGGAATCCGCATTTTCACCAATCAGTGTCGAGGCTCCCCTTCCTTCGGTCCTTCTTTCTGCATCAATCTTCTGCGATTACAATGAAAATTTAATTTACTCCGAAGTGTCATCCATGCTGCTGAAATGAAAATAAATATCATCGGAAACATTAACGGTTCGTCGCGGAGATTGACATTTACGTGAAAAGAAGGTCGGACAATGGAGGCGGCTCCGCCGGAAGCATTAGGAAAACTCGGCGCTCCGCTCCTCGGAAAATTCCAAGTCAACCTGCTCGACACGTCTTCTTAACCTTTTCTAGCTGTTGCCCGTCCTCTTTTTTTCCCTCCCCGGTCCCCCGCGCTTGATTTAATATCGATAAGACATATGGCAACACTTCATATGTTGACGTAATCTTATTGTTCGCACCTTCCCCTGTGCCTTTCTTCGACAAAAGGATCCTTTCTTCCTTTCCTTCCGGGACGCGTAAAAGGTACTTGAAATTGGAGTTTATTGATGTTTCTCACGTGTCACGCTTCTCGTTTTCCATATCAGTCTCCCTCGCCTCCTCTTATCCTGCTGCTGTCTTTTGCTGATTCGCATTGTGAAAAATTACTTTCTTTTCCTTTCTGTTGCGCCTGCCATTTTGTCTCCCCCGAGCTTTCTTTTTTTTATTACGGTGAAAGAAGGCCTATCCCGTGCGTTCTTCGGGATCCGGAGTTATTCCTCCGCCGAAAAAGATTGATTTTCGTCTTTGAATCCGGAAATCGTCCGCTGAATTTTAAAAATCCCTTTTCCTCGTTAAAGTGTGCAAGTATAAAAATGCACATGTCGCTTGTATCGCTTTCCTCTCCCGTCGTTTTGCGCTCTTTTTCCTCTGCTCCCGATCGGATTTTTATTTTTTTTTTTTTTTTTTTTTTTTTTTTTTGTCGGGAGCTGCGCGCCCTCGGCAGCGTCCGAGGAATCCAAAACGTTTTCCCCGGTACCGCCCGGGGGCGGAAACGCCGAAGGTGCTCGTGGCGAATCTCGGAGCGATGGCAGTTTCGAAGCGGAAACCGTCGGAAGGTTCGCGTCCTCGGGCGTCGCTTTAACTCGCGGCCGCGCGGAGGTTTTTCGGAAGGTTCAGCGGAAGACCTGCTTTTTAATGGTTCCTCTGCGGTTTTTTCCCTTTGGCGATGACTCGCCCCATTCGATTCGAATTTTTCCTCACTTCTTCCCCCTTCAGGCGGGGGTGGTTTCATCGCGATATCCGGACGCGAGTAAGTCGGTGCGTGGAGCGTCCAAATTCGGCGCTGATAAACTTGTCCCGCTGGCGTGCTGGAAGACTCTTAAAATATGCCCCGGCACGCCTCGTGCCTTTTTTTACGATTTTATTTATCATCAAATCGATTTCAATATTATTCCCTTTTTCTTTTTTCCTTTATTTTTATTTTCCATTCGGACGTTAGATTACATTCATAGCGGGGGTTTATTTCTTTTCTTTCGCGCCTCGCGTCGTTATTATTTACGCTTTGTCGGTGATTCATGAGAAGTTTATGAACGGCTGCTTCGGGAGCGATTTTATGACGTTTTATCCGAGCACTCTTCCGGCCGTTGTAACCGACGGATTCCGCTTCCGAATCGGCGGCAGCCATCCATAACATGCAGCACGCGAGATTTACGTATCCGGAGCGAGTTCGGGGAGGATGTGCGGCTTGGCGCTCCGTTCGGAATCTCGGATGTTGTTTTGGAGATGGCGACGGACTGGAGATATGGGCGACGGTGGCCCTCGGGCTTGGCGCATCGTTGCCATTGGCTGCGCAGTTTGGATGTTGCATTAGCCGTTGGTTATGTAAGTTGCATTTTCCGTCGGTGAATATCGCGTTGGCTTTGTATCCCGTGACGGTGGGGTTCACTTAAACCGGGTGATTTTCGATGGGTCCTTTTTAAATGCAAATATACGGTGCCTTTTTTTTTTTTATTTTTTCCTTTTTCACCGCGTTTATTTGAATTTTTTTTCATTGATTTTCCACGGAATCATATTAAACAGCAAAACTTTTCCAGCCATAAATTATACTGCAGGGTTTTTCCTGCCCCTCGCCTCCGTGCGATCCTCGGCGTTTTACGACCGGAGGTGAACATGTCGCGGAGATGCAGTCCACAGTCAAATCTTTCATTACAGTCGAATTTAAATTGAAAGCTTTGGTGATTTTAATGAGAGGAAAGCGCTTCAATTACAGGGAGGTGTAGCGGAAAAGCTTCGGCCTTTGTTTTCTTTCAATTTACGGCACAAACTAAAAGGCAGATTCAGCTTTTGGCCGAAACAAAGAGCGGCAAAACCTTCGGACGTGACGGAATCGGTTATTAAGGAGGAGGCATCGCTTTTTATGCGAAATTTAAAAATAAACATCCGAAAAAACGTCGAAATTTACAATAGATGAAAATCCAAAAATTTATGCTTAGGATGTAAGCTAAGAAACGAGAATTAATCCGAAATTATTGCCTGAAAATTAAAATTGACTCGTTTGTCGGTAAAAATTCTGCTTCGCGGACACAGCTTGGAGCACGGTTACGGACCCGTATGCACTGAGAGCGGGTATTCCGAAAGTGCGCCACAGAATGGTTCTCGTTGTGCATTTTCACAGCATCCTTTGGGCGAAGAATAAATACGTGCGCAGTTGTGGTTTCGAAGGCGTTTTTCAGCCGATGGCGTACCTCGTTTCCAACACGAACCTTTTTCTCCGTAATCTCTTGGTAGGTTTTAGCCACTCGCGGGGGATGTTGATTCGTTGTCCCGCGGGTGCAATTTTATTATTTTTTTCCTTCCTTTGTCTTTGCTGTTTTTTAAAACGCCAAAGAATTAATGTCGATTTCATGGGGATCACAATGGTTTCCATTCTATTTCAATACTTAATTATACATTGGAGAATTTGTATCGTTTGACATTCGTTTTAAATTCGGTGTCATTCGTAACAAAGGGGGATAATCGTGCCGATGCATCAGAGACGAATTCTTCATACGTATTTTCCGGTTCTAACACATTTGAAACGTCGCATTCGTATTTACATGACGATTTTCAGATTTCGGGTTAGTTTATACGCTTTAATATTATATATATATATATATATATATATATACATGTAACCGTGCATCGAAATTCCGCGTTATTCTCGTTTTTCTGTTCGCTTCAACTTTTTCCGTCTATCTTCGCATACATCGCTTTATAATGATGACGGAATTAGAAAGTGCTGACAATTTTTCCTTTAAGGTAAGATTTATCCGGTACTTCCGTCGCTTGCGTTGACATTCTTCTTATCGCGAACGGTTCGGAGCTGTGCAGCACACTAAATTTTTGTGCTTTTGGATCCACATTCGAGTGCTTTATTTTTCGTTTGATTTTGACAAGTGCGCTGTTGACTGCAAAAAATGAAAGCGTGCCTTCGCCTCAATTTTAAATTATCGCGGGACATTATTACTTTTCACTGCAAAAGGGAAAGGAGATAAGATTTGGGGTTTTTCCGTTGGACGAGGAAACGACATCTGGATGGAGCATCCCGCAAACGGAGGATTGTCCGGCACCGAAGATAGATTTGCCTCTGCAGTCATAGAGCATAATAAGATGTCACTTTCATATCTCCCGTTTCGGCATTTTAATGTCTTCCCTTCGTAATTTATTACATTCATGCTACGCGCCTAGGAATTCTTTATCGTTGGGAGGGAATATTTTAACGTATAATATAAACGTGGCATTCCTTGAATGAATGGATGAAAATATATAATTGCGGCGATTTTGTAAAGCTTTACACCGTTCGGCCCTTGCTCCCTTCGCACTGCCGACATCCCTCCGACCTAAACCGTTTGAAACGCAAAATGATTGCAGGGGATGTTTCCGCTTTGGTTAAATTATCCTTAAAAATAATGCCCCGGGACCGTATGAAACGGTAAGACATCCTCTCTCCTGCCGGTACCCTGCACCTTTCAGCATTTCCAACTCTTTGAGATAAAAGCTTTGAGGGCATCAACTTAATTGCATTGCAGCTCCTGGAAAATGAAATTTGTGAGTAACTTCAATTAAATCGCAAAAAAAGAGGTTTTAAATTAGTTTAAAACAGGTAGAAAAGGCCAAGGGTTGCTATAAAGTTAATATTTTATTAAAAAGGGTTCTCGACTTTGAAGATTCACATTTAATTATAAATACATATCGAAAATGATTCTCTTTGATTGGCATGTGTGTAGTCTACGTATGAATATGCATGTGCGTGCGTGCATGTGCGCTATCGGAAATCGGGCGAATAATATTAGGACGCATTTCAAGTACGAAACTTTTCAGCATCGAAGTCTTCGCCATTTTTATGTTATACAAATACGAAAATAATTATACGCTTTAATTTCGTTACTATTCTTTAATCATCTCCGAACCGCGACGCGAGTGTATAAAATTGAAAATCGATTTGTGACCCGGTATCTGTCATCGTGCACAGAAAGCGTAATTGTTATTTATATGATGAATTTGTATTTATCTACCCCATTAACCTCTCGAAATGTTTTAGTGCTCTATGATAAGGCTTTAAATTTAGTCGAGAGTCTCTTATTACTCTAATTGGGACGGAGACATTATTCATCTTAAATATCGCAATTTTTCATGTACGATCGTGCGAGAGCTTTCGATTGAAATCTCGCGAATGAATACCACAGGTCGGTAATATATGATTATAATCAATTCGGTATATTTTCTGAAACCCGCTTGTCGATTCTTCATTTTTCGCCGCCTTTCCGCTTCGGTCCGTTTCGTTCAAGGCGCGGCGTTTTTCCACACAGCGAGGCCGGAAACGGTTTCGGGTGTGGAAAACCGTGGAAGAAGACTTCCGAAGAGACGGCTGCTGAGTTAACGGAAGCCGTTCACGAGGAAGAGACGGTGAACTTGGATAAATTGTGATTTATGCGTGTTCGACCTCGGGTCGGGAAGTGGATGTTTCGGGATCGGCGAAGGTTTCGCGGGGAAGGAAGGTGCGGAATCGCGGCCGACCCTGCGATTCACGTAGATTTTAATTGGAAAATAAATAAAAGAAACCCGGCGAAACCTTCGGATGAAAGTGAACCTTTCGGAGAGTAAGGTTTCCGTTCCGTATGCTGAATATCGAGCGCTGCAGCCGCGACTCCCTCCCCGCTTTCCATGGGGAAGTATAATTTTCTTCCGCAGTTTTTTTCCCCGAGCCTTTTTAATTGCTTTTGCTTTTCCGGATGCAATCGAAGTTTGAATCCTTTTGCCAAATTTTCCAGTTTCCCTCGGGATTTTCATCCCTTTCCTTCTTTTATTTTATTTATTTCCCCGCGGGAATCAATTTTCGTTTCCTTGGCCTCCTTTTCGGGATTTCTCCCGCTGCAGTCTTCTTCCTCCCCGCCTCCGCTTAAACTAAGTTGATTGAAATTATCTTCGGATGCCGAAGTGAACCGCATCCGGTTTTTCCAGAGGTGCCATTCCGGAGCCACGTTTGCTGGAGCCTTTTTCTCGATCTCCTCATCAGTCGCTCCCTCGGAGGGAATCTCCCGCATCTCGCAGAAGTTCGGGAACTCTCTGTTTTTTCCACGTGGCCGATGGCGTTTGCTGTTTATCCGCCCGGTCTGACACCGCATTTGACGTTTAAATTTCGGCATCCCGAATCTGTTGTTTCCGCGGATTTTTTCGCCGAGCGAAAATCTCATCCTATGGAGAAAATTCGTTCATAAAATTCATAACAATTTGACTTCTCGTGAATTGCGACATAATAAAAAACTACGGGTTTTCCGCCCAGTTGGGATAAGCCGGCATGCTGAACGAAACTGAATTATTGACTGCGAGTGCAGTGACTAAGTTGATTAGGTTAGGAGTCGTCCACGCATAAATTAAGTCCGTTTCGGCGTACCTGTTACGTTGTTACCTATTTCGATATTGATCTTTCCGTTTATTGTTTGGACGAGACCTGTGCCGCGTCCATCTTTCGCGACAAAAGGCTTTGTTGGCTCTGGAATGGTTCCGAATGGAAACCTGTGGAAGTCGAAGGATTGAATTCCCGAAATTCTCCCGAAATTTCTTGAAATCTTTTGTTCCCCGTTTGCGTTCCGGGATGAGTTGAGGTTTTTCCGTTATCTCAACGGAAGTCGGGATAATTTTACGGGATGCTCGCCTCGATTCTTCCTGCAGAATTTCTATTGTTTTTTTTCGTTAATTCGCAGCGACTTAAACGTGCAAATATCCCCGATAAAATATTGATGATTCCAACACAAAAAGAATAGTAATCTTTGGAACCGGAGCCGTTCCCGCTGCCGGTCTTCTCTTTTCGAAAGCGAAATTCACCAAGTTCGAAAGGTTGCGGCAATTTATTCGTTCCGCGACGTAACAGACGTTAATTCCCGCCCGGAGAATTCCTCCAGCGAAAAGTCTTCCGGTTGAGTTTTCGCATCCTCCGCACGGTCGGCGACGGATGAAAATTTAAGGTTAAGGGGTAAGGGCAGAAAGCGAGCGGGGCTCCGACGGACGGAAGTACGCAGTTTGCCGCTGCCGTTAAAGGAAGACGACGCCCCGGCTACCTCCCGGGGATTTTGCCGAATGGCAGACCTAATTTTTCCGAGCCAACGATCTTGATTCCGGAATAAAGCGAGGCTTTTCCAATTCCGCCAGGCTGGAAAACCCGAAAGAGTTTTCCTCGGTCGCATTGCCGAGAACCACTTGTGGCGCTCACGTTCGCAGGGAGCGTTCCCTCCGTTTGGGCGCATTTTCTTCCCCCCCCCCCCCCAAAAAAAAATGAAAAAAAAACTGTGGGACTTTTGGTTTTTTGCCCGATCCCGCCGAAGTTCTTCGTCGGTCCATTCTTGGGCATCGACCGAAATCGACCGGGGCGCCGAAGCCGACGCTGACCGTAAGGTTCGGCGCGTTCGCTGACATCGTCCATCACAATTCCCGGCTCCGCGTACCGCAAGTGCCCTCGTTAAATGGTTTATTGCAGTTATTAAAAGCACGGAACAACAAAAATTTAAGCCATTAAAAAATTAACTTAAAGCTCGTTTAGCTTCGCGTCCCAAATTGATGTTCGCTTTTAATTGAAATTTTTGTCAAATGCTGATGCACGAGGGCTTTTAAGGGAGGCCATCGAGCCGCTCCGTGGTGGGCTGTCTGCGTATTTTTTTCCCTCTCTCACGAGCTTAGATTTTTCCCAAAAAACTTTTCCATTATATCTCTTTGACGGAGGGAAAACTTGTCCGTGACACGTTGACGGCTCTTTGACGTTAAGCTTTTTATCTTATCGATACAAGACAACGTGCGAAGAATGTCTTTAAGTGATTTTATGATTTTCGTCAACTAATAAAGTGCATAAACTGTTTCCACAAGATGTTAAATAACGCGTTACGGTAAAAGCAAATATATCATTTTGCGTGCTCGGGAAAGTCTTCCCGTTTTCCACGGCGAGTCCTTTCGGCCGTTCACGAAATTCGTCCCGTTCTCGCTCTCCCCGTTTGTTACGAACGCGGCGGAGGACGCAGCCATTCGCACGGAGCAAGAGGAGCGATTCGGTTATTTATCTCCTCAACTGTGTACAAAAAGGGTTGTCAAAAATACATTTTATTCATCGACCGGGTCCTCTGACAGCTTCATGCATTTCATTTCTTGACAAGGATAATTTTTCGGTGAGCGTTTTCCCAGCTGAGGTTCCGCGGCCGCTGCCGCCGGAATAAATTCGCGCCCCGTGTTTGGGGGGGTCTCCATCCCCGGGAGCCGTTCGATGACGTTCGAGCTGCTTGATTTGGGTCCTTCGCTGAATAATCGAGAACGTCGATCGGATCACCGTCCGTTTGAGACGGAGGGTTACCCAAAGGAGACGTTCGCGTGTCCGCGAGCTTTCTTCCCTTTTATCTGGCGTCCCTTCCGCGACGGAAAATCGAAAACCCGGTAAAAATTTATCCTGCCGGAGAACCTTGCTGGTTTATATATATAAAAGGTTTTTTTTTTATTTTTCCTCAATATTAACCGGAATTTAGAATGATTCATGAAGAAAACGGAAATTCCTATTTCCCATCGAGTTCGGTTGGCCCTCGTTTTCCCGTTGTTGTTATAACAATTTGTACAATTCTGGTTGTTTGAAAATTTCATTGTATCGCATTGCTTTTATCCCTTGAACGCTTCTTTCCCGGTTAATCGAAAGAGCTGGCGCGTTCGCCATTTTCTACATTGAATTGTTCCGAATTTAAAACAGCATTTGTAAGTACGTTCTTCAGATTCAAGACACGCGCAGCACTTAATTTATCACTTAATATGTCACACATGAAATATATTATTGTAAAAATTTTTCAAAAAAAAAAAAAAAAAATGAAAATCTTTTCCATCTTTAATACTTTGCTACGTATAAAGCGGCTTCGTACTTTGAGATTGTATGTAGTAAGTTTTGCTTTTAGATACTGGAATGGGGTATTCTATTCCTTTTGCTAATCGCTTACGTTTCTTTTTTAATTGTGACAAATTGCATTAACGAATATTCTGCGGTGCAGCCTTTCCGACATTTCCTTACCTTTTCTCCGCTGTTGGTTAATAAGAGGCAACGGAAGGAAAAGAGTCGTCGCTTTTTAGAAGTTTCCTGTTGTTGGACAACGGCTTCAAATCATTTTCTTTAAATCCGACGCATTCCACCAGCGGGTCAGCTATACGTATATATCTCGTTAAAAATCCTTGCTCCCCGCAGATTTTCAGGTACGGGATATAGGTGCCTGTCCCCACATATCTGCACATTTTCGGATGTGGTTTGTCGATGGCAACCGACGGCTTTTGGCTGCTTCGCGTCGCATCTTCCGTACCGCCCTTACTGAAAGGATCTCTCCAGCATTTCCTTCCCAAGCCTTGTTGTTGCCTGGCTGCTGAGCTCGCTTTGATCAGCGAGCGATTCCCGAATTGTTTTCCGGTTCCAGATGAGGTTCTGTCCATTTTTCTCGTTCGGTTTTGTCGCAACGTTGCGCGGCATCGGATTAACATTGTGATCTTTCTTAAACGCAAATGTCTTTGCTTTTATTTTTTTTTTTTTTTGAATTTTCTTCACATCCATTTTATTTTTTTATTCTTTTCCCTCCATTAAAACGTTCTAAATCCTTATATCGCAGCATCGCAATATCGATTTTGTACTAGAACTGGTATCGATACTCTTGGAGGAGACTTCTGAATCGCAGTATTTTACGATTTGGGGGGGGGGGGGGGGGGGGGGGGGGGGG
>JAOWBB010006275.1:0-29306 GCA_028565995.1 Ricinus marginatus | reverse complement strand
AAAAATGTCTTTATCTATTGTAGGCCATTAGTCACGGTTTTTATAATAATAAAAAAACATTAAAAGAGAAAAATATTTAAAAAAAAGAGAGAGAAAGAGGAATAATATTTTAAAAAAATTGGATTATTTAATACGGTTCAGATTATTTTTTTTACTGGTCGTATTTTTCCTTGTTGATCTTAATTTTTCGTTGAACTGAGTTGAATAAGATTGTAAATAATTTTTTTGTACATAACATTTAGAAACTTAGTTATATTATAATGCCAATGTAAATTTAATTAGTACTTTAATCGTAATACCAATAATAAAAAATAAAAATATTAAGCTAGGATAGTTAATAGAAATAAATATTTTTAAAATCTCGCACAAAGCAATGATAAAGGATTGTTCTGCATGTCTGTGGCTTGGATGGAAATCCTTTTAAGCTTTTTTTGAAAAATAAAAAATAATTTTCTATTTTTATTAAATAACAAAAACTATATCATTCACATTAAAATTAAAAAAGAAAGAAAAAAAAACAAATAGTAAAACAATATAAGGAAAATTGCATGTAAGCTCTGAAGGAGGAGGGGTTTTCATTTAAGTTGCCGATTGTATGTTTTTATGTTATACTTGCCAACGAGGTTTGGGTTGCGGAATTATCTTTTTTTCTGTTAAGATAATTTTGAAAATACAGGAAGGGAAAATTTGTTTTTACATTAAAAACATAAGTATCATGTGATATGTATGTTTTATATAAGATATATAAACATAAATTTTCTTCTAAGATTTGACGAAAAGGATGGAATTTTACAATTTCACAAGTTGTATAGTACCATTTACGTGCTGCATACGTTTAAATGTAATTATATATACGCGTAGATTTTCCCGTTATTAAATTTTCGAAAAATGCTTACTTTTACGATCCGTTTTTTTGTTTTTTTCATTATATCGTCGATATTATAATGTATATTTATATTACATTAGATTATGTAGTTTATCAATTTTTTGTGGCACTTGAGTATTGCATTTTCAATGCGTGGATTTGTTATAATGCATCAAGGTCACGAGATTGCATATTCTGTAAAGAATGAAAATTATATATTTATATTGACAATCATTGTGGGGGTAAAATGCGGCATATTCGTCTTTACCAATTACTTGCCGAACGTAATACGCGATTTTTTAAATTATATTTCAAAAGCAATGTAATTTTTTCCTCAACTTTTTCCTTCTTTTTTTTTAAATAATTTATTTTGTAGTAATTTTCGCTATGTTTTATATCTTAAGAATTCTGTACATATATATATATATTTTTTATTGTATTTTCACCGTAAATGCTATCATTTTCTTCACTTTAACTGCATATTCATCATAATTTAAGCAATATTATTTCAACTATTTCTTTTTTTTTCTCAAATATAGATTTCTTCGTCGGAGTAGTAGATTTGTACAGAGTCAATCGCGAATAATTGCAAATTCGACTTTTCATTAATTTTAGAAGATTTAATGTTTATATATTTTCCAGTGTTTTATTACGTACCATTATTAAATAAAATTAAATTTTAATTTAAAATTAACAAAATTTGATGTCTTTTGGTTAACTTGGCTTTTTTTAATAGCAGCGAACATCAAGTTTTGTGATTAATTTCTACTATATATATATATATTTTGTATATATATATGTATTTAGTTTTCGTTCAAATATCAATGAGACTAGAGCGAGTGGTTTTATTATATTGTTCGAGAAGGTAACGCAGAATGCCATTTTTTTCGCTTTTTTGTCCTTTAATTTTATTAATAAAAAAGAGATATGTTCATTTTACACGCAAATCTTATGGTGGCTTGAAGCCGTGCGGCAAATGGGAAAACCAAGCGAACGGATGCTAAGAAAAGATTTTTAACCTGTCGCAATTTACTATCCAGCCATTAAATTATCTTACTTGGCAGTTGGTTGCATAAATGATCTTTTTCGATTTTAATAGGAGCGACACAATTTTTTTGCCAATGCGGAAAATCCGCTCGAGGACGTCGCTCAAGGCGGGAGCCGCGTCCCCAGCCGAATAAATTGGATATCGCCAGGAACAATAAAAATGTTTAAAACTGATTTGAGCCCGAAGCTTTTACCGATGCAAAAATTGCAGCTCTCCCTCCGAAGCCTGACGTCCGCGTCCGTCCTCGAGCAGACCGTCGCGTCTTGGCGCTTCCGGTCACCGTCGCTCGCCGCTGTATTCAAGTTTCAAAGGCAGATCTTTTAGTACGTTTTCGACAAAACAATTTCCGGCAGCGGCCACGGGCGCGCTGCGAGATTTCAAAGCACATTCAACACTGGCTTTCGTCTCATGAAGGTAGTCAAAAGAAAAAGAAAAAAAAAAAAATTCGGCTTGAATTGTATTTTCTTTCGTATAGGAGGCCTTTAAATCGTACAATTTTTTTTTTAAAAAAAAAAAATCACGCTGATCCACGAGGTAAAAAATAACGAAAAAAAAAGATTGTATTTCTCTAAGATTCACATCACTATTTTTATTAAAAGCAAAAAAAATTATTGATGAAATTTCGCTTAAAAAAACGATAATTTAAAAAGGTTAATCACAAAATCCAAAGTAAGATTTTTAATTTTTCAGTGTTCTCCACTGAATTTTGATGCCTGCAGAATTTTTCTTTGCTTATTTAAATAATTTTCTTTTTTTTTTTTTTGTAAATGAGATTAATATAATGCGAGCTTGTAACATTGACGAATTTCAAAAATTGTTTTCGGTTCGTGATGAAATATGAAGTAACGCTTATTTTTATTTGTCAATTTAAACTCTTTTGTTTAATCTCCTTTCTTATTTTTAAAAAAAAAATAAAATAAAATAAATCAAAAATAATTTTAAGAAGTTAAATAGGGCTGTGTAGTAGAAATGTACTTAGAGGCAATAATCTGGTTAGATGAAACATTCAAATTTCTTGTATATTCGGTAACCGATGAAAAATAAAAAAAATTTTTTTTCTATCCATCTTATTCATATCTTCGAATAACTATTAGCTTTAATTTGGTATCAGTTAATTCCCTTGAAGTAATTTTAGAGTTTTTTTTCACGTATTTACTTTAAAAAAAAAAAAAATGTTTGAGAGATGGAACACGTTTCTTTTGCAAGAAAGTGGATTTCCATATGTCATCGATGTAAAGATAAAACTTTTATTCTTATTGTTTTGAATCGCTATATTACCTTTCATCGCATAATAATTTTTGTGATAACTCTTTGTTTTTATAAGTTTTTACAGCAAAAAAAAATCATTTTGCATCACATTTGATGCGGACTTCTAACGCACGTCTCGTCGAATGTGAAATAAAATTTATTGTTACATCTTTTAGAACTCATCCTTTTCTCTATCCCATTTTATCCTTTTCTTTAGAGGTTCAAGTCCCTTCTTCGGTTCTCTCAGACGGATTTTGTTTTTGCGGGAAAAAAGCAAATACATTTTTTTATTTCGTATCTCCTTAGCTTCACGAGTTTTTCGTGCTGTATTTGGATGCTATCGTTAAAATTAAAATTTCGTTCTTTTTGGAGATATATGAAATTTAATAACTGCCTTTTCTTCCGAAGCAGATTATTTAAATTCCGCTTTTTTTTTTTTTTTTTTTTTTTTAATCAATTTTTCAAAAATGCAAACGCTTTTTCCACAGACGAACGGACAAAAACAATTATCATACATAATTGTGATATTTATAAGTTTTCACCAATTACAACTACTTGAAAGGTAACCAACGTGTCGGGAAGTCTCTTGTTGAACCCTTAAGAATAGTTTTTTTATCAATTAAATACATACAGTTTTGCTTTATTAAAAAATATCAATTTCATTAATGAAGATTTCCATAAATTTATTGTAATCAGTTTAAAAAGCGTTTTTATAAGTTTCTTTAGTTTCTTTTTTAAATCAACTTTCATAATCCTTCAGTATTTGCGATCACCTTCGATCTTTTTTCTTTATTAATGAATTAAGCGTCTATTATTGAAGAACGAACTTGAACTGAGCGTTTAAAAGCAGCAGAAGGGCATTCACTTTTTGCAACTCACGCAAAAGAAGGAAATGATTTGCGTAAATTATTTGATTTGATTTAACAATTTATACGACGTTAATTATTTAGATCGCGAGTGAAAATATTTTCGGACATATTTCTGTTGCACAACAAACAAATTAAAAAAAAAAGTAAAATTCAGTGATTTTGTTAAAATCAAAGTGGAAGTTTTTAAAATAAATATTTTAAAAGTTGACCTTTTAACAAAAACATCCAAATATTTTGCTAACCTTTTACCATTAAGCTAAAAGAAATGCCTCTTCCTGTTTTTTTTTTTCATTTTCCAAAATCGTTTTTTCCTTTTTTTTTATTATTTTTTAAGTTGCATAAAGTGAGCAGGAACACTGTTAACCGCCATTAATTTCTTGGAGGATCAGTGCTGGCAACTTGAATTTGTCCGTTCCCCCGGATGTATGCCCTGAATGTAAACATCGAGCAAGACTTTTTTTTTTTTTAACAGATGAAAAAAATGCAATAACAGGCGGTCAACAAAAAATGTGATTTTTATCGAAAATACAAAAATTCATAAGACGTTCTTTTTCTGTTATAAGGTAAGTAAAACCATATTAAGAGTGTTGCTTTTTTTTCTTCAATTTATCCGTTAACCGTAGTAAGCACTGACAGATATTACATACTTTTACCGTTTTGTCGATAATTAAATCTTTTGGCACTAAAATAACAAATAAAAGGCAAATTAGATGAATGGGAATGGAATTTAACTTCCCCAAATTAATCGAATATTGTCGCACAAGTTAAAATTTCGCGAATTGAGAAACTTTGTCAAAACTTAATTCCAAAAATAAATCGACATGGATTAAAAATTGGAGCAGAGCATTGTTTACGTATTCCCAGAAAAGAATAAAAAAAAAGTTAGGGGACTGTGGGGAAAGGGAATCGAGATGTGCCTCGAAGAAATTTCCAGCTTACGATTAGGCGCGAGGTGAAAGAATGAAAGAATATGTGAAAATATATTGCGCTGGCCTAGGATAAAAGTCTCGCGAGACTGGCGTTGCAGTTCATAAACATTGCGATCCCGGGGTTAATCGTGCGTTTACGTCGCAAGTATGAGCACGTCGCAAAAAAGTGAAATGTCTGAACTTACTCGCTTCCTGGAATTGAAACCGTTAAATTCGATCATTCAACAGTTTCACGTATTCGTATGAAAAATAATTAGTCATTTAATCATTACGCGGTGCGAAAATAAACAGAAATCGTTTTTTTTTCTCTCGTGACGATCGGTAAATGAAGTGCTACTTTTTTAATGAAATTAAATAATAACAATAAATAAGTGCATTTTCTTTTTTTTAAAAAAAAAAAAATTTCCTCCGAAATTCATTAACGGTCATCTAATTTTTTTCTCGCCTAGTTCAGTTCGAATCGAATCCTAGTTTTTGAAGTTATTTTATTTGTTGCCGCGGATTTGATTTGAAAATAGAACATTGAATTTTTGTCCCAATAACATTATTTGTTCGTGCCTCCCCCCCTTTTTTTAAATGTGTGGTGATAAAGGATAAATAAATAATTTACGAAAATAATTATTTCAAATAAGTTGACCTTTTGAGGTTTCTTACGGACACGAAAAAGCAGTTTAATTCAATGTCGATTGTTTATCAGTTTTTGTAAGCGGAAAGAATATCTGAAGTTACCGGTTTTTTACCTTAAGTAAAAATATCATTTCGATGCAAGTGTAATTTATCGTAAAGAGGTTGCAAGTTTTAAGTTTGTTTAATAACCTGTAAGTATGCAAACAACGATTTTCGGTCATGAAAAGTATAATTACCTATGAAAGTCAAAAAGTCAAGGAAAGTTTAAAAAAAAAAAAAAGAATTATAATATTTTCTGGATAACATATTTATTATCGTTAATTATCACTTCTTGCGCCTTGCCGAAATACATGAATCTGTTTGGGTAACTTTTTATTAGCATTGTCGCCCACCATTTTCTTTTTTTAATTTCAAGGACAATAGGCCTCCAATTTCAATAATCATTTTGATATAATGAAACATTAATTGTATGACATGCCCAAAAAACTGAAGTCTCGGAAAATGATACGGATAAGAGAATATCATCCAAAAGCTTTCATCTTAACACTTAGAAAAGATTGAAATAAAAAAAAATCGACTGAAACTGTTGTCGCTTATTTACAACTGATCAAAAATTTAAGTTTTGCGAAAGTCAAATAATATTTAAATAAAGTAGATGATGAATTTAATTTTTAAAGAGATAGAAATGGAAAAGAAACATTCTCCATTTTTAAATTTAATTATAGAAAACTGTATCATAAAACAGAAAGAGCAATTCTATTAGCAAAATGAATATATATGTATATGTTATGTCAGCGACCATAAAATACATCAGAAATATTGTCCACTAACTTTGTTAAAAGATAAAAACGTCGGATTGCATCCTAAATAAAAAACAAATAATTGAAATGTTTTAACTAATGAAAAAATATTTAACATTTTTCTTGATACTGACGCAAATTGCAATATATTAAAATAAAATTTCGAAATCAAATGACCATCATACCAAATATTGAATGATCAACATTGGCAAGGTTGAAAAATCTACTTCGATTATATCTGTTCATAAAATCTCTATACATTAATTATAATATAATAAATTCGGTTTTTACACAAAAACTTGTCTTATCCAAAGGCAGTTTCACGTTAGCTCTAGGACAAATATCAGAAATTGACTTAATAGCTGAATTTATAGTATAATATTTAGATTTATCTATGATTCATTTATAATTTCATCAAGGTGATCAAAGAAAAATATACATATAATGTTAAATTTCAAAGTATCTGAACCGAATGCTGAAAATATTTTTCAGCATGTACAAAAAATGTTATATTTAATATATAATTTAATATATTTATTCATATTTACAGAATGAAAAAAAATTCCCCTTAAATTATCAATGAATCTGAATAAGAAAAATGATAACACCAAAGAGCGGGCTAGAATCAAAATTTCATAGCCAAATTCGACTTTTTTTTTAAAATAAACTTTAGAATAACTTTTTTATTATATTGGAAAAATTTACTTCGAAAAACTTTCTCTGAAATATATTTAATGTGTTGTGAAAGTAAACAGCCTTCCATGTAATCGCCCCATAATAATGAATTATTTCATTTTGCTGATATTTATCGATTTTGTTCGAGTGATTATTATTAAAGTCTGACGCATGCATAGATATATATATATATAAGATATATTTGTGATTAAAATCAAAGCACGGTAATTTCCCATTTTATTAAATATACGTTAGTCAAATGTGTTAAAATCCTTTCAGTTATATTATGATGTTGAAAAATTTTGTGTAATGTATGAATTTTTATAAAACCGCATTTTCATTAAATCGATATATTACATTTAGAAATGGAACTTATGGTCGGATTTAAATTTCGAATATAAATGTAATTGAAAATGTATATAATATGTATATAATGTAAAATAAACTCAAATGATACACTACTGTTTTTAGTTATTTAATACGGAAAAGAAAAACCGGTAGGTAGATTCTTAATAAACATTCATGTCTTCTTATATTTGCATTAAAAATCGTTTCTTCAATTTTTTCGGAACCACACAAAATTCATATTTTTGCGAATGTTTAGGGTTTTATTTTAATTTTAATTTAAAAACTGCCTCATGATGTATCTATGATAACAGACATGAATAAAAAGCAAACAAAAAAAGAAAAAAATATGATTTTCGGAATGACTTTCCCAATACTCAGATTGCTAAATCTGATTATTTTACATCTTCGTTGGAATCATTGCTGCACGTTATTAATACCTGTTTTGATATCTTAAATCGGCTATATAGGTCATAGATTCTCGTTTCACGGTTTATTGGTTTAGCTAACATTAGCCATATTGCTGTGTTGCTGTATAGTGGGGACATGGAAACGAAATGTGGGGCCTTGAATGAAAATTCCTCCTCCGCACGTTGGTTTTTATTAAATACAACATTTAAGGGCGTCAAGAAGACATGGTTCACACCTTTGCTCCTAAAATGCAATCGAATCTAATGGATTCGCTCATGTTTTTTTTTTCCTCCGATGAAAATATTCACGTAATAAAACAGAAAAAGGTTCTCCGAGAAATCTGAGCAAGGCCGAAAACGTCTTAATATTTATTCCTCGTCCGCTTGGGAGCCTCGAATTTTGGAACGCATTTTATATTTTTATTTCGCCGTAATTTTCAGTGGATTCCATTAAAACGAGGACATCAGAATGTGAAGCTTTAAATTCAATGGATTTATTCAACGGAAGCAACACGGATTATGACGATGACTGCACTTATCCACTGTCAACATTAAACTTCTTGCCGGATTTTAACGCGAGCGATATACCCAGGCTCGAGCTGGACTGGCCCTGCGAGGTTCGAACTTACTGGGTCCAAATCAGTCCGTTTGTCGGGGGTGTGAAATTTTTACTAACTTACGTGACGACCGTCATCATTATCATAGGTGAGTCCAGAAATGAAACGATTGGGAAAACCAAAAGGGGTAAAGAAGGAAAGAATTTTCAAGCATACCTTTTTATATAGGTCAATGGGGGATTCAGAAACGTCAATTATGTTCGTCGGCATGTTTGCCGATATAAAACTGGGTGTGTTCTTCGGCGAAATCGCAAACAAAAGAGATGAAAAGGGTGCCATGCGTGAGAGGAAAACTTTTTTGTTAAAAAGGTTTAAAACATAGCCTGTAATCTCTTAGTGTGCAAGTTCGGCTTTTCATAAAGCAATCAACATTTTTAATCGGCTACAACCACACGGAGACAAACCGTCTTCGACACGTTAATCCAAAGTTGGGTCCGCAAAATAATTACTTATGAATTGCCTAGGTTTGAAAAACTAATTCTTATTTTTTTTCCGTTGCAGGAGTAACAATGAATACATTATCCTTTCTTATACTAAATTCCCCGCCGATTTGCCGTACGAGTTTATCCGTTTTCCTCAGGGCTTTAGCCGTCTCCGACAACGGAGCTCTTTTATTTAATTTTGCGACTGGAGTAGCAAGAAGTCATATTCCCTTTTTTTCTAGATTATACTTGGTAAGTTGCAGTAAGAAGTTAATTTTTTTTTATTTTTGAAAGAGAGAAAAAGCGACATTTGGAAAATTAACCGAATTAAAATCAATGAAGATGTCAATGTGTGCATTTTCATTCCCTTACGAAGAACGCAACCACATGAAATATTCAATTTACATTGTGGCCACGCCTTTTCGATGAGGCCTTTTTCCTTTGGCCATTTATCCAAAAAAAACTAAATTAAGTTAATTATAGTCGGATAAATAGCAAAATTTAGTAAAATCCATGGCTAAATATACGAGAAGTTATTATAAGACATGCTTATGAAACCAAAGTCGAAACTACAGATATTTACTTCATGCCATCAGGTATATATTATTACATATATACATATCTCGTCCAAAAAGGCTATCACTTTCTTTAGAAGCGTTAGATGTAAATAAATTATGCAAAATGTTGCAAGGCATATTGAAGCTATTTCAAACAAGCAATTTGCTCTGTTGAAGTCAGAAAATCTGTGCTTATTTTTTTTTAACAAAATTTATTTCGGTTCCAGATTTGCATGATATACAATTTAAGGCAAACAGTTTTTTTTTTCTGAACGGGAAAAAGTTTTGGTTAAGAGCTTCAATATTTTAAATCGTATATGAACCATCATGCTGTCGTCTCAAAATCTAATTTATAAGTATTTTTTTGACCGCGCTCCTTCCGAAGTGATCGATATTTAAACTTTGGCACCGGAACTTGAAAGTTTTCTAACACTCCTTTGATTCCCATTTAAAAAAAGTTCAGTGAAAAAGAAAAAATTCAAATCATGCATTTTTAAAATATTTGATTACACTTCGAAATTATATAAACTCAAGATTAAATTACAAAGCAAATCATCTGGCAGATGTTGTATATAATATGCTCTGCCAATTAAAATATATGTCTTGGCACTTGATTTTGATGTTCTGTCATTGATCTCACGCCTCGAATTATATCTTTCCACATTTTTTTTTTTTTTTTTTTGGAATTTTAGGGATTCTGATTTGAGAAGTTCTGTCTAGTTGCCTAATAAAGGACAAAATTAAAAGATCGAATCGCTGCATTTTTCTTTTAAAACAATACTATATAATACGAAAACTTAAAACAATATCATCCATAGAAACGATCACTCGTAACCTATTTCTTTGCTTGGTTTGTAGGACAAGAAAGGTAATAAAATGAGAAATTTAAAGAAAACAAAGAAAAAATATTCGTTATCAATTATAAAAATTAATCTACCCATCAAATATTATATTAAAGAATTTATAAAAACTTTAGTTTCGCATTAAGTATGTGAACGACATCTTTTAGTAATTATGTATATTTACAGATTTTTGACATGGTTTCTTTCGAATGAATATGAAACATGGTTATTGTTTTTTCAATATATATAATTAGTTTGAAACGAATTTTTATTTATGGATAGTTAACGATTCATTTTATCATTTTTCAGATGGTTATAACGTGCCAATATCGATAAAAAATCTGAGAATTTCTCCGGTTGAGTTCATTTATTCGTTTGCTACGTAAGATATTTTGTTATTCATCAGCTATGAATCAATATATTTCACACCTTGTTGAATTGCAAGTGCCTTTGCTCCTCCTTTCGACCCATAACATTTTCTATTAAAGTTCATAATAAATCGTTTTATGTCTAAAGTATTCTAAAACCAACCTTATTTATTAATATTTGAATATCCATTCTCTATTCTCTATATCTAGATCTATTCTCGTTTTTTCGTGCATTTTCTTTATTTTTTAATACCAGTTATACAGAATTTTGCTCTTGATGGATATAGAAAGCTTTTAGATCGGAAGGACTCTGGATTTTCAAAAATTTAAAAAAAAAATTCTACCAATGAGAAAAAAACGATATATTTTTCTTTTTTTCATCTTTGCACATACTTTTCTGAAATATTTTTCCTTCTTCTCTGTCTGCTTCGTCTCCGAATTACATTTAGAAAGTTCCATTGCTATTGCTATGCAACCATTTTTCTTTCCACGGCATTTTCTTTTACTGCCATTTACATCGTAATTACTTTATTATTAATTATTGCCCTGTGATATTATGCAAAATAATTTCAAAACGGGAAGAAAAAAAAGAAAGACAAAATTTAGAGATGCAGAAAAAAGTAAATAGATTTTTTACACTGTAAATGTATGATGGCAAGAAGTAAAATTTAAAGCTATGAATTAAGTAATTAAGAGGTTAAGCTAGGTAAGAGAAAAAACTTAAATTCTCATATAACTGTAAATTTAAATTTTATTATGAAAATTTAAAATTAAGGGATTGTAATTTATGAAAATATAAATTAAAAATAAATAAAATTACATTAAATATCATATTGTACGGATGTTATTTAAAAAATCTGAAAATTTCTTAGTGATTTTTAAAACTTTTAAATGTAGTGATATTACATAAGATTGTGTTATTTAATATGAACTTGAAAATCATGCCAGTTTTACCCTTTTTTAGATATATTTTTACATATTAAACTCTCTGCTGCAGACTGGCGTCACATTTATGTATATTCCAATTTCGTTTCCTTATATCTTGCATCTTATTTTAGTGTTATGTCCTTCTCTTATTTTTATTAGGAGAGTGTTTGGCTTTGTGGAGCAAACAAAGTACTGGTAGATGTGTTTCTGTTTTATTCAACCTGGCTAGTAGTAGGATTAACCGTTAAAAGGCTCTTGGTCATTGGGTGCCCCATGAGGTGTTCGTTTAAATGCACAGTGAAAACAGCCAAAAGAATTGTCTACGTCATTGGTTTAACATCCTTTTCCATTGCCCTCTTAAAGCTCAGATATTCCGGTAGGTACACGGTATGTATTCATACATATTAAAAAAAAAAAGGAGAAATGACACGCATCTCTGACTTTTTTTTGAGTCATATAATTTCTAGATTTAAAAATGAGCTTACCAAATAAATCCCTCTTCTAGTCAGTATCCCCTAAAATTTATCCTTTTTAGGTTATGAACAAGATAGTACATTCGGATTCAAGCCCTGTAAATTTACGGCATCAAACTCAGACAATAAAGTGGTTTACGTTTACATCGCCTTGTCAACGTGGCTGCCCTGTCTATTAATATTTATTGGAAATATTTTATTAATTCGTCAAGTTCAGTTGTCTAATAAAACGAGATATAAATTAAGCGGTAAGTTTTATATTAATGTATTTATTTGGAATATATAATGCTTTAAATGCACTGAGAATGTATCTGCTTTTATTCGTATCAATGATCGACAAAATACATATATATATATATATAAAAATTCATAACTACTGCATAAAATATAAGGATCAATTGGCACATAAAATAAGAAACTTTATTCCATTAGAAAAAACAAAAAATTACCATGTAAATGTATGCTTCATCCAATGTACATAGGATCAGATTGCCAGCATTAGAATCATTTATTTATACTTCATTCCTCACTTGCATGAAAATAGGTTCATACGTGAATTTTCAATATATGAAAATATATATGTATTGGATATATTAAGTGTGTCGTGTATATATATATATTATATTTCATTTCATGCACTCAATACTTATTTTATTAAATTTTTTTGAAACTCAAACTTATTTTTTTTATGGGTGAATTCACAGATTATTATTTAATCTTTAGTGAAAACAAAATGAATGAAAACCGTCCTTATACATTTTTTGTCCCTTATAAATTGGCAGATGAATTTCAATATTTTCACTGCGTTATGGGTTGCTTGCAGTTTAGCAGATAAATTAAAATTTTGCTCCGGAGGGATGATACCATCGAACTAGAGGAATCTAAATGCCAAGATATAACACTTAAAACTTTTTTTTACGACAGAAACTTAATTAATGGTCCACGGTTTTAAGCATATCTGTTCTATTGAAGAGAGAAATTTCAATAAAATCTTTTATCCGATTTGACTTACATGTATGCTGCTGACCCGATGCTCGAAAAAAAATGTTTCTCATGTTTAAATTACGAGGTCTTTATCCTCATCTACGTTTTTTTCTTGCTTCTTTTCTAAAGACTGAATTTAATTCCTTGTAAATATTTACTGCCAATTTACCTTCAAGGATTAAACGAATAAGCTTTATTTAGCCGAAGACGGGGCTTTAAAATTAAAAACTAGCTTAATTATGTGTTCAGTTACATTCCCGGTATGATGAAATTCTGGCCAAATAAAACGAATTGTTTATAATTAATCTAATAAAGGTGAAATTTTATAAATTTGAAAAAATTAATATAATAAAATTAGTTTTATACGGATGATAACGTATATGAAATGTTTGAGATGAAATGGCGTAAATTGATATAAAAAACTATTATCCATTATTTATGAGTTAAATTAAAGGATGAGTTAAGTGATCGGACCAAAATACAATACATATTGCTAACAGTCATTTTGGTGCGAAATGTTTGTATTATATGTTATATAGTGGTTAGAAATATATATTAAAAATATTGGTTTGTATGCATTGTTTCGATATGGAGCTTTTCGAAGATAAATGTCCCATAAAAATCGAAAATATTTATTCACTGTAATTCTACAATTCTTCCAATAATAATTAATAGATAACTAATATGATATTCTTAATAATGAAAGTAACAAAGATTTATATTCCAGTTCTTATCTCCGCTCTTTCAGTGCTTAGTGCATGAGAAGAAACGCGGGCAGGTTGTTGTATTTAGCAAGACATGATCAATAAATAACATGCATTAGTCTGACGTCTTTAAGTGTTTTACGTCAGTAGTGTAACATGGAAGCCTCCCTTTTCTGGAAAACCGAGCTCGGATTACCGCAAAAAAAAGAAAATAAATGCAAAATTTTGCTGACGTAGGTAAACCTCATTCATAAAAATTATATGTTGAAGTAAGCAGAAGGAACTTTTTTTTTTCTTTCAAAATCGTTGGAAAAGGTTCAAAGAACAACGAACTCGCAACAAAATCATATAAGGATTATAAAAATGAGTAAAAAAAGACATTTTCCAGCTAAAATTAAAACTTAAACTCAGATATTTACAGATGAATAAATTAAAAATTATTCATCGAATAAATATCCTAAGTTTAGGAGTTATTTAAAAAATGCAGTGTTGATTAACAATAGATCTGGAATTTGTTAACGATATGATTAAATTAATTTTTCTCTTTACAAAAATGCGTATTTCAAAATGGATTTGTAAACAAATATTAATTGATACTTAAAAATCTATGTACCAACGGAATACAGCTTTTTTTAATAAATATATAATATTTGCGGTTTTCTTCAAATTTAGGTTTATATATTTTCAATAACGCCTGATCGTTGCAGCTAAGGCACGTTATTTTACCATGAAAAATTTGTTAAAGTATTTAAATTTATTGTCATTACTTTTAAAATGGAGTTGCAGTCAAGGGGTAAGAGAGATTTTGAGTAACTTAATGTAAATGAACTGCCCTATATGGAAGATTTTAAGTTAAACGAGCAATGATTTAATACGGACATATGGTAAAAGTATGCTAAATTGCCGCATTGAAAAGGATCTTTTCTATTCTCTGGGAAGCGTACTCAGTACCCCGATTTCGAATTTTTGATATTAAAAGATTTATTTAGGAGCTTTTTTTTGCACTTGATAAATCCCACTTTTAAAAATCTCCTCGATCCGAAGGGAGAGGATCCTTGTCCAATCCAGTCTTACTTTCAAATCGATAAATAGCCGCTTTTCCGTTAGCATAAAAGCTTTAAACCTTTTTCGAAATGGGACGGGAAGTGGATCTCAAAATCATTTACGTCTAAAGGGGTCGCACTTCATGGTTTCGGTCTTGTTTTCAGGATTCCCATGTGATATCTATGCATTTCATGGGCGATGAACGAAGAAGACGGAAATAATTTGATTTAAGGAAAGGGAAATAACCGGAGAAATGATGAGATTGTCATTGTGAAATTATTTGAACGTCAATTTTCCGAATGTACACAATAGTCGGCCTCGATATCTTTTAATTGGAGAGGTAAACAATTTTCTTCGCAAAGGTCCTTAAAAATGTTTATTTAGTTTCAAACATTTTTATTTTATTTATTTTTCTTTCTTCGAATGGGAAAGAATTCATCAATCGTTGAGGATATTCCGGTCTTTAATCAATATCTTACATAGCGGAAGCATAACAATCTGCACTTTTTTATATATATGTATATATATATATATATATTCTCCTGAACGTGGAGCATTAAATTACAAAAAAAAAGTATATTGAATAACTTATACACATTTTCTTTACATATATATAGCCTTTCGTCTTGATTTCTATTAATTTTCGAGGGTCCTTAATTTAGAACAATAATATGTTGAATCATTCTTGCGTACCCTTCATAATGTCTTTATCGAATTAAATTTCTTCCCTCTTCAAAATTTCTTAAGTTAACTCGAAGAGGTTAAATTTAGCATCATCTGACTAATTTTCTTATATCAATATAAGGAATTTAATAATGGAAGAAATTTAGTTCTAATAGGCATGCTGTTGGGCCCCATTGATGAGGTACTGTCGAAGGGTTTCGTTATCATTGGGCATTTATTAAATAACTTACAGTTATACAACAGAATACCCAATGTTAAGGTATTCTTTTAGAAGTTGGCTAAACTATTATTTTTTTTCATATATTTTCGCCGTCCGTTGCTACTTTATTTTGACAGATCCCATTTTTTTATTTGGTACGAAAATTACAGAGATAATATTCTTTTTCATTTGAAAATGATTAAATGTACTGAGAAAACAGCATTTCTCATTACTAACATGAAAATATCATAAATAAAGATAAATATATTTTACTCTTGCCTGAAAGAATTGAAACAAAATGAATTCTTATGTTTCATTAATATAATTTTAATTTTATAACAACAATAGCAATAATAATAATAATAATAATGGCGTTGAGTTCATCAATTTAATCTGCGTATCGATTCATCTTTGGGGATCTCTCTTTCGAAAATATTTATACAGCTTTCAAGAGGGGCTTAATTTAATATAAATCGACGAGAATATTTTTAAACCTATTGTATTCACGCGAATGAATCCTCAAGGGTGTAGAAAGATTATTTAATTATTGTTTCGCTTGCATAATATTCACAATTTCCTTGCTTTTGTGAATTTCATCATATACATTTTTTTTTTCAAATTACATTTTCCATTTCGTTAATATTACGCCGAGACCGAAATAATAGTATTGTATTAAGTTTTATTACGATTACACAACGGGGTAAATGTTTGTGTAGGTTTAATATGTATAATGTACACTTGAACGATATCAAATTCTTATCGACTATCGGTGTCATGCTAAACTAAGCGAGTTGAGAAAATTAAGATGGTTTATAAAAGTTGTACTTTTAGTCGGGTGAACAAACTTGAATGTTTAAAGCAAAAAATTTTTTATAGAGCATTAAAATTTCGGTGAAATCTAGGAGACTCCAAAAAGGCAACAATTTGGCTGGAATGAGTCTGATATTATGGTCGCAAACTTAAATTTACTGTGTACGCGCTCGCTTAATGTCTGTGTATGCGTCTATACATGTGTCAGCAATGGAAATCCACGAAGAGAAAAGTCATCTAAGATTAAGGCCATAGCCGATCAACAAAGCTCCTATTAAAGCATTCAGACTTGTCGCCAGAAATCTTCCCCTCTCTTCACGAAAGTTCAAACTAGAGATGATACTGTGTATACGTATTAAAAGCTCTTTCTTCCTTTTTTTTTAACCTGCTTAATTATTTCACGTAGGATACAAGGCGTCTTATTTGTCTTTCCTTTCTCCCTCTTGCCTCCGCCAATTCCAGGACCGTATTAAGATCAAAAATAGTTTTTTCCTCCCTCTCAAGCTTCGCTTTATTGTTAGTGTGAACCATAAATTATCTATCTATTTTTTGCAGCTGACAAAGGTGCTGTAAAGAGATTCAACGACACACACCGAATGTTGGGTCTCCTGATCACGGTATCCGTTACGACGCTCGTCCTCATGTTTCCTTTGGGTATAGTCGAAACATTCGAACTTTATTGGGACTTCGTCCTCATAAAGAAGCCCTCGCCGCAGGCTGCAGCAAATCAGCAGTACATAAAATGGTAACAACATTACAAAATTTGCAAAAAATGATCTGGCAGTGGGTTTTTCTTCTTTGGCTTTCAACCGGAATTTTCGCAATTCCAGGCAGCAGGAGAAGCTCCTGCTGAAATGGGTTCGGGGATTGTTCTTTTCCATATATCAATGGGCTTTTTCGACGAATTTTTTCCTTTACTGCTTAACGGGTCGCAAGTTTCGCACGGCCGCCAGCAACTACTTCCGGAACTGCATGCGGAACCCGTGTTGGAAATTGAAATTCGTTTCCGGTTCGATAACGAGGATGCGACACCAATTGACGAGGCTAACCAAGTCGACGAGATCGATGGAAATCGAAATGGAATCGCAGAACAACAATCAAAAAATCGAATCGACGGAAATAAGGAACGACGGGAAAAACTCATGAGATGTCCGTGAATCCCAATGACATTAGTTATGCATCGAACTAGTCATGTATTTCTTCTCCTGTTGTATATTGCATTAGCAGGTGCGTTTTTCTCTTTTTTTCTTTTTTATCCAAATAACCTATGAAAGTCTGAAGCGGAAGTTAAAAGATGGATTAAATAAGTCATTGCCCTTACTTCATTATCATTGATAATGTGCAAACGCATATTAAATTTTCAAACTTAATTATTTAAGTATACTATTTATAAATCTCATGTTTAAATACATAAAACACTAAAGTCAAGATATTTTAATTTATTTTTTTTCTCCTCGGGCTCGAATGCAAAAGCATCATCTTTTATCTTTCAAAGTTGTCGCAAAATGGGGTAATCAAGATGCGATATTTCTGTTCTTTTCTTATTTTTTTGCCCTGCAGCCGGAAAATATTCCACGTTCTACATCAAAACTAATTTTCTTCATTAACCTTTTAATTTATCGATTAGTTACAATTTGGGAGATGTAATTGAATTTCTGAAGTTTTCTTTCTCTGCCTTAAACATGTTTCAATGCTGGTTTTTTTATGTTATCAGACGGAAGAAGAAAATTGTATGTAATCGTTTAACTGAATTAAAGATGAAACATTACTTAATTAAATTGATTGTAACGGAACCACTAAACATAATTCAAACTCAAACACGAAAAAATTCTTTAATTTGAAGTCGGATTGTTTTATCGTGCCCGCACGTTTGAAATAAAAGTTTACGTGAACATCGGGCACAGTAAAAAGAAGAAAGTATTTTTGAACTATTACATTTCGAAAATTACTTGTGGAACACTGAAGCGAATCATCAGTTATTTTCAATCTTCGCAAAACGGGGACTCCAGCTCTAGAAGCGCAAAAGCATTGGGCCACCGGCGATCGAGAATTTTACAATTTCGATTGAAGATTGCACCGCAAAGCGTATCGAGCTTATGAATATGCGTTTAAAAAAGCGACGGAAATTATTGTTTTTATAACGGCATCGTTTGGGAAAGCAATTGGCGATCACAAATTAAATAAATCTTTGGTTTTTTTTCTTTGTTGAAAATTGCAAAAATTCACATTTTCAGAAATTCGTTGGAATTTCGTTATTTCCGCTCGCTCATGCGCAGATATGATTCGTTTTCGATCGTGTCACCAGCGCTGACGTTGCCAGCAAATAACGGTTGAAACGAGTTCGCCTTCCATAAATTTTATGACGCGAAATTTTTTCCTTTTTCTTTTTGAAAATCTGATCATGCAAATGTTATCTTCGTCCAGCAAAGTAAAAAAATTCCACACGCTTCGCTGAGAAAATGGGAAGAGGCGATCAAATGTCAGGTTTAAATATAAAATAAAATCGTTTTTTTTTCTTGCTTTGAATTAACCGTTAATTGGAGAAAACAGTTTTAGCAGTATTTTGAAACGTAGATTTTAGGATAACTTGAATGGAAATTTTTCTTTTCCATGCGGAATATTTTGCAGCTCACACAGGTTTTACTTTTCTAACCAAAATTCGATATCGGCGAGTGAAACACACGTGAAAGGCACTTCTATGATTTTTCCCAAAAGAAGGAGGATCACGATACCATTTGCTGTTACAACATAATTTAGAGCAATTTAATCGGATATTTAATAACGTTCGTATGTAAGATATGTTCCACTTGGTTCATCAGATTCATAATTTGAGCATTAATGACTGCGCACGCTGAAGCAAGGAAATTGTTACACAATTCAGTTATTCTTTAAGAAAAAAATTGATTATACAAATTCATTCTAGGAGAGTGAAATAAAATTTTTTGTTTTCTTTTTCTTAAATCATTCACGTGTTTATTGGATCAGTTGAAATAAACATGCAGTTTTTTTTGATCGTTGTAAAAAGAAAAAAACAAAGTATGTACGTACATAAACAGTAAAAATTTTTTAACTTTAAAATAATAACATCATCAAAATCCAAGCTCTCAGGCCGTGAAAATGCCTTTCACTTTCCATTTGCGCATTGATATGCAAAACCTCACGGTCAATTTTTAATTCGCAAATATAAATATATAACAGAATTTATTTTTTCTTTCGCGATAAATAATAAAATTGAAAGTAATACATCGGTGAATTACAATCACTCTGAAACGATTTTCTCGATTTAATAAAGGAAAAGAATCACAAAATGCAAATATTTAAAAAAATAAATTGCCTCAATTTGAAAAAGGTTATTATTAAAATCTTCGATTCCTACGTAACTATTACAGCTAAATAAAAATACGAATGGAAAAAAATTTGCTCCCAAAATTTTATTCATAATTAGAAGAATTCAGTCAATAGCACGATTATGCACAATACGGCAGAAAGCAACGTAAATTAAAAATTTTTCATATGTCAATTAAATTGTTTTTAAATGGATAACCCTTTTTATTTTTTTAATATTTGTCTATTATATTATTACTATCATTATACTTTTATTCTTCATGACTTTGTATACAAAAATAATGCGTCCTTAATTTAATCATCATAGTGGTCTTTTAATAAAATATTATTATTATTATTATTACATTCGAAGACAAAAAAAGGCCATATAAAAATTCAGATGATGACCAGTTGAGCATTTTACATCAATAAAGAGCATTTTAAACGTAAATATAAAAGTTTTAATTTATTACGGTACATTAAGTGCCAATTAATTAAATGTTTCAGAACAGCACTATTTAATTGGTATTCGAACATATGCAACTAAGAGCTTAAATAAACAAAAAATACGTATAAATTTTTTTCCCCGTAATTGCGTTCGATTAAAATCGGATAAAATTTCCAGATTTATATATTTTTAATTGTTACTGGATTATTTTTTAACTGAATAAGCCTGGATTAATGTTAAATAATGCGATATCCATACCGTGAGAATAATAACATCTGCTTCACGTAATTTAATCGTGACATTAACTGAAATACAAAATAATACATTTATATTTTGCATATAAATGTAAAAAAAGTGATATTCATGTTAAGAAATATGTTTTATAGATTCTGTAATATAAAGGGGTTGATTTGTTATGTTACCCTCCTTCGTGTGAATTTTTCAAGCTATACAAATTTTATTCAATTTCAATACTATTAACATTTTCATTGTAAAAATTGAAATTTTGCTTTCTGCGGTATTAAAAGTAATAAGATAAATTTATTTTTATTAAAAACAAAAAAAAAAAAATTGAAGTACAAGGCATCATTATGCTTAAATTTGTTTTCCGCAAATTTTTGGTCGATGAAAAGAAAAAAAATAACGGATCACATTTTCAGCACTTAAATAGTAACGTCTTATTGCGAGTGTGTTGAGGGAGGGAGTTTTCCTCCCCATTTCACGTAAGCTCCAACTATATAATTCTTGATTCGATATTAAAAATCAATTTTGGCAATTTCAGATTTTTATATCACATATACGTAAATAACAACATCGGCTTGGCTGACTTTTTAGGTTTTTTTTTTTTTTTGTTAAGAACTTGTGAAACGACCGGCATTCGAAATCTTCGTACACTGTCATTTATCTTAAGACCTGTCCATTTTGGAAATGTTTTGGTTTCTTGCCGATTTGACGGCCGAATTACATTTGTTCAATCGGGCAACGGCACACACAGAGATACCTAAATTGCACGAAAAAAGTTAGGCGTACGTGAATGCTTTCCGAACTCTCGATAAGCATTCAAACTAAAACACATTCGAAGGCATCAAAAACAAATGCATGAATGTTATGTAAGTTCAGTAACATTATAATTCAAAAAAAAAAAAAAAAATCCCGATATCATTACTTTTTCGATGAAAGTAACGGCTGTAGTTGAAAAAAAAAATAAGCGTGATCTGACTGGGAAAATGAGAGTAAAAAGAAGGGAACAAATCGAGCCTGGTACATCAAAGGCAAAAATTCATTGTGATGTGCGAATATTTTGTATTTTAAACATTAACCTGATTTTCCCTGTGCTGAATCTACGTTCGGGCGTAACATTTTCTCCAATTTCCGGCTCTAATTAATGCTTCTTTAAACTTATTAACTTATTTAATATGCAACTCGCTTCGCACGAAGGTAACGCTCGCACCATATTGGTTTTTTGCGAAAAAAATCACGGAAAGTGGTTAGTGATTGATGCAAAATATATACATATTCTGTCTTAACTGATAAAATATGGGAAATTTTCTAGCGCGACTCAAATTACATAATGAAATATTATATTGTACGACCCGCGCTTAATGGAACTCAGTTTGTTGATGCTGCATTTTAGTGTACACAAATGCTTTTGAGATGAACGCAATTAGGTTTGACCGTCTATTGATGATAAACTTTTCGTTTCGCCATTATTTTGCAATTTGGCTTGCGAATGCGATGCCGCATGCGGCCGACGCACCTTGACTCGGCACAAGCGTAACAGCGAGAGCAACAAGCAAGTCGACCTGCCGGAGAAGAGGTCAAATGGCCGGCCAAATTTCCGGTTTCGAAAGGGGATACCCGATTTTCCAACTTCCGAAATATAAGCCAAAATGGGCGAAAGCATCCGGATGAAAATAAACGGGCGATCACGCCGAATGATTAAGATGGTACTGACAATAATTTTCGATATAAGCGATTGATCTGAATCTCATATTTAGTTGATCGCTATTCTCCTTCAGTTAAGACTCAGCCTTGAAAAGTAATCACTTCCATTTAACACTTATTGTCACGTTCGGAGGATTGGCTTGCAGAAAATAACGTGACCGAGAGCGTGAATAATAAAATATGTTTGAGTAAATGATTCATATATAATATTAAGCCGATGAACGGAGAAAATTAAAAAAACATCTTTATGCAACGGAGCCGGGAAAGATGGAAAAATTAACTGAATAAAAAACTGTGAACAGCCGCCACCTTGTTTTGCTGCTCAGCATTTGCCAAACGATCCTGTTTGAAAGGAATTCGTAAAATATTTTATCCGGTTGCTTTTATATGCGGTCAGTTTGTGCGGTATACCAAGTGGATTAGTGTTCAGCTTCGGTATGAAAAACAATATGTGAACGGCTGGAGAAACAGCATTCGGTTGCCGTAGAAATATTTTTTCTCGAGACTTTTCGGATGAGGAAACGTGCTCAGTTTGACGTTTGCGATCAGCACGGTGCGCGTTCGGTTCCGGTGCGGTGAAATTTCGCGACGCGTCCGAACGTCGCATTTCCGCTTTTTGTTTCGCATGCTCCGCGAGCCGCGAGCTGCAGCGTGACCGACAATTGTTGAATTTCGTGCGCGGCGTCGATGCGTGTGAGGAATGAAAACCTCGGAGTTAACTGGCGGATGCAAATCCCGGCGGATTCGCGAAATATTGCAATCTGAATTGCGTCTGGCGGCGCTCGCGATGCGGATCGCTCTACTTTTGAGAAAAACTGGATGCCTCCGTTTCCGCGATCAGTTCCTTCTCAGGGGCAAATCCGGTGGCACGCGATCGACAAAGTTCGCCGGAAATTGACCGGTCCTTCCGTTGAACTCGCCGTAAAGCCAGTCTTGATTGATCCTACCTAAAACGTTGATCGAGGATCCCTCCTGGAAATCCAGATCGTCCCAAGTTTCTGCCCGGAACGGGTACAGGGCGATCACGCGACGGTCGGAACTCTCCCGCAGCGGAACCTTCACGCTGATGAAGTTCGCGGGCACGGTCCCTTCCCTTCCGTTGATCTCTCCCACGTACCAGTTTTCGTCTACTCTCCGGACTAGATTCACGACGTCGTTCTCCTTAAAGCTCAGATCATCCGGGTGTTCGCCATTGAAGTCGTACATAGCCACGCCGCGGGCTTTCTCCCTGCTCGGATCCTGTAAACGGAAAAAAATTATTTCACTTTACGCTCGTCGCTTCGTTACGTAAACCTCATCCGGTCGTTAAAATTCAGGCACCGGCCTGAGTCATCGCAAAACGACGTTGCCAATCGACGCGAAATCGATGTCCCGCGTGCTCGCCACAAGCACCGCGGACGTTTTCATTATAAAACCATCGAACCTCATCGAATGTTAACCGCAGCCATCGAGCGATGTGAGCCGATCGGCCTCGGGACTCGAACGAGACTACGCACACTCTGGTGCGACATGCACTCGAACTGCTGAGCACGGGAACGGGTTCGAAGGGCTCAACGGCGATCACCGGCAACGATCTTTCCCGTTGTATTAAGCCTAAGAAAGAGGAAGTTGAGTCGGGCGGAAACACCCTGCACCGGAATAGGCAACGCTCGACGAGGATGCATTTGACGATGATAAAGTCGAGGAAGTGAAAGACGATAAAACTCGTCGGATGCGATTACCGATGCTGCAAGCGCTTCGTTCGACATTTGAATTTCGAGCAGAAACTTAGGTTTTCGAACGCAGCTCATTCAGTGAATCCAAAATGGAATCGGAAATACGAAGAGCGGCGATAGATCTTTCGCGCAAGAACATCCGCCTCCAGCGAGAGAATTCTCACTCGACTTGTTGCAAAAGGAAGGAGGGACTGATTCAAATTCAAAATTGCGTGCGGCGCTCCCTACAAGAGGGGAAGTGCGTTCAGGAAACATCCTCTCCCGCTTTCCGAGACCGAAACGGCAAATCTCCCGTCGTCGACGAGTCGAAGGCGGCAAAAAGCGAGAAACGAATTGACGCTGACAGCGCGAAACGAATTAATACGTGAAGGTTGGGAAAAAAGATTAATTTCAAGTTATTATTTCCTAATTGTAAGGTGACCTTCAACTGCAACATTTTTCGTTTGGAACAAGATTTATTTCTACTTGAATACGAGCTTTCGGTGGGTGTGAGAGCGATGCCAGCCGGTACCAATCGCCGCTCGAGAAAACTTTGCTCGAAAATTGACCTTGCTCGAGACGAAGCCTCCCGGATTGAGTTGCCGCTCTATCAAAGTTCACACGTTTGGGAATAATCGGATGGGGCCGTTTAAAAAGGAAAATGATTTCATCGTGGACTCACCGTCGTCTCCGAACCTTTTTCGAACAGGCTCTGCAACACTTCCAAAGGAGGAGCCGGGGGTGGGCACGTCGGCATCGGCGGAGACTCTGAGGACCACCCGTCGTCGTCGTCACCGCCATCGTCGTCGTCGTCCCCATCATCGCCGTCGTCGCCGTTCTCGTCGAAAAAGGAATTTCCGGGATTTGAGAAAGTTTCGTGCGCATTTCCGAATATTTCCGCTAATACGCTAACGTTCGACTCGCGGCCGTTTACTTTTTCCTTTGCCGCCAATTTCGGCCTCTCAGGTTTCACCCTAATAATTGTTGGCATTGCACTTAAATCATTCATACTTTTCCCCGGGCATTTCGAAAGTGAAAAGGTTGTTGAGGATCCATTTCCGGGATTTGGCTTCTGATTTTGCAGCGACAAAGGATTTTTCCGTCTCTGCACCTGATCCTGACATACTATGCTCCACGGATCCTTCATTTGACTTTCAGGCTTTTTCACTGATGCCAAAAGCAGATCAAAATCATCTTCAAAACCACTTTCAACATTTGATGTATTACCACTGGATGTGGAACACGGTGTGATTCCATCACTTCCAAAACTGTTAACACTTAAAGCATCACTACTTGAACGAGTGGTAAATGTTGGAGAGCTTGGTGGTGAATTAAAATCAATTAAACTTAATACATTATTGCCTTTGGAGTCTATCACTTCTGGTTTGGTTAACTGATCACCAACTTTTGATGAATTGTTTTTCTTGTGGAATAAACTAGTTATCAGTTGAGATGGCCTGGTTGGAATTTGCTTCTTCTCCTGCTTTGCATTTGGGAATTTTGGTGGAGGTGGTCGTGGTGGTGGCTTCTTCTTTGAAACTGGCATCTTACTGTGGTTGGCTTTGGATGGGGCATTCCAACCAGCGACTGGTTTTGAGATTTTCTGCGAATGATTGCTACATACTGGAGGTGGTGGGGCAGGCCTTATAGGAACCTTCATTTCTGTTGAAATAAAAATTTTAAATTGATTTCAATATAAAGTTACTTGAAAAAAAATAAAAAAAATAAAAAAAAAATAAAACTGAAAATACCTAAGCAAGAGCTTTAACAATACTCATGCAATGCCAGTCACAATCAATGATATTATATAAATTTTTCAGAATATAAAAAATGCACTTCCTCTTTTAAAAATTTCATCTGGAAGGATATGACGCTAAGCCCACCAGTGCATATCTAAAACTAATCACGCTCGGACCCGGAGTGAAATTAACTCAAAGTCTGTTCTTTGTTGACGTAATTAATAACGAGGTCTTATCACAAAAGAAAACGATGAACGAAAAAATTAAACATTTCCCCAAGCAAATCAAAGGAGAGCCAATTTATTGCCGCGTGACTGATAGGAATACTCACCAGACTGGTAAACAGACATACTTCAAATTTTTCACCAAGTATGAAAACAAAAAGAAAGTAAATAAGACATTAGTGCCCTCATATGAAATCAAATGTGGCACAAGACGAATGAGTAACTGATCGCCTTTGGCAATGCAACTTGATTAGGCAACTTCGAAAGGATGAAACGGCGCGAGATTCAAAGTTCCACGACTGCGCAGCGAATGAAAACCGTCGCCTCTAACGAATTCCGTTCGCGATAGCAGCTTTCATATTAATTACGCGTTGAATAGGTTTGCTACCGACGGGAAATCGCGAATTTTCCCGGATGGAAATTTACCTTAGGCTTCGGTCGTGGCGCAAACGTCAATTCCCGAAGTTTCCCGCGTTCCGCCATCTTGTGTCACCGTGGCATCTAAAACTCGAAACGAAATGGCGAAGCAGGAAATTCGTTGCACCAAAGGCAAATCACGTTTTGCTTCTTTTTCCTTGTCAAACGCTTCGATACAGTAGATCGACCTGGGCACATTATAGGGAGTTTTGTAGGTCGCGTTAAAATACACTTCAATTAGTTAAAACGTGAGAGGTAGTTGCTGCGTTCTGTGAGCTAAAACCTTATTTTAATCTAAGTTCGACTCTTAATTTACGAACAAAATATTTTTTCCCCTTAGGTTTCAATCTTTCCTCGTTTCAATACGTGGTAGTTGCTGAGGATGTTAGGCAGGGCGTTCAGTTAAATTAACAAAAAATGATAATAATAGCGCCCAGTGCGTGAGATTCATGAAATTAAAAAACTTTCCTTCTCCTAACGTTTCTTTTTAATGTGAAATAGTCTCATAATCAAAACATTAATTAGAGAATTGTGTGAAAATAAGTACTTAAAACTGTAAAAAAAAACCAATCAATTTTTTCTTGGGCTTTAGAATTAAAAAAACTACGCAATTCATATCTCTGCAACAGGAAAATAACAAAAAAATGCAAGGAATCTTTAATGATAACATATATTTCCATATTTTTTTATATAATATCATCTAAAATAAAATATATTCATAAATAATTTTGGAATAAATTTTAATCTTGGCAGTGGAACAGCTAAAAACTGCTTTCTGGAGAAAGCAAATTGAAGCTCTTTTGCAGATCCTTGTAAATGGCAGCCTGAATTTGTTTGCTTTTACTGGTGCTTTTTTTAATAATCAAGTCATCATTCGAATGATTCATTTCTGTCTTTTCACCTGCTGTTCTATTTCTGCAGCTAGCAAGCAGCCTTTTCGACCTTCGAGGAACGTGAACTTCGTTTTCGCCATTACCGAGACCTGCAGTGACAAGCACCTGCGGCGCTCTTTCTCTTTCGTTCGCGGCTTCTTTTAATTTTCTCTCGGAAGCCAATGCACTGGCTTCCGTTTCATATTCCCTCAGCATCGATTCAACGAAGCTTTTAAAATCGTTATGTAACTCCCATCTCCGTTTTGACAAATTATTTTTCTTCAATAAATATTCCTCAAATTTGGATTCGATATCTGATTCGTCTTTCATAGACGATTCCAGCTCTTCCTCAATTGTCTTCATCTCCCTGTACAATTTGAGTTTCTCGGCTTGATATTCGCAAAACTTGGCGTAGACGTGATTGCCAACGACGCCTGTCATAATCGTTTGGAACGAGTTATCGAGGCGCTTCAGTGCTTCATTTATATCGGACATTTTCAAGCAGTACGAGTGGCAGTGTTTTAAAATTTTATCGAAAAAGTTGTAGCTGGAATTATTTGAGTGAGAATTTGGCACATTCTTGTTTTCATCACCTTTACTTGAAGCTTCCTCTTCCATGCTGTGGGACAGTGCTGCTTCTGCGTTTTTCTCCTTTGGCCCTTTGAAAGTTTTCGGTGATTTCACATTTGAATTTAAACAGTTTTCTTTTCCTACAATTTCCAAATTTACAAATTCTGTTTCATTTTTGCAGCTACTCTCTCTATTCAAATTTTCTGACTTTAAAGCATTTTCATTTCCCTTCTTGATAACAGTTTTTGAAACTTGAATGTGCCTAGACACATCTAATTTTGCTGACTTATTCTTTGATGATGATAAACTGTTCAAAGCTTTTGCCATCATTGAGTGTTTTGGAGTCCAAGCCACTTTTGGTGTGTTTGCAATTCTGGAATTACTGTTTAATTTCTCCTTTATAGATGTTTCCGTCAGATGAGTCAACATTTCAAACATGTTTTTCCTCGAAGTCAATAAATTTGAAGTGGACATCCTCATGTGAAAAAAACTCTTGTATTTGAAGTTATTCACTGATTTTAAAGGCTGAAAAAAAGTGAAACAGATAATGAAAAGGTAGAAAAAACTGAAACAGTAAAAAAGTGCTGACATTTTCTTAATTCACTTCATATGAAAGTTGAGTGTAATTCTTAAGATGCTGTAAGAGATCATACCACAAAAATTTTAAATATAAAATAAAGTAAACATTGAAACAACTTTGTAAAACATATTTGAAATAAACAATGATATGTTACAGCAATAATGTAAAACGTCCAATTTTATTTTCTCAGTTTTGCCAAGAATAAATACGAATTATTGGGTTAATAACGTAAGCATAATATATTTATAATGTGGATGTATCATAACGTATATAAACCTTATTAAATATTATTAAAATAGCATGCATAAGTACGTATTGTAATCTTAACATTATTAAATTACATCAAGTCTTTATAGCTTCGTTTTTCTTACTCTAGACAACACGGGCCGGTCGTCCTTCTTGTTAACTGTTCGCTGAGCGTAACTATTTGAAATTCGAGTGTCCAAAATTGCTTTATTCCGATTAATATTACTTTTAATCACGCCTTCGGCCATTACTACAGATGTAATATCTCTATTACCTAAAAAAGAAAAAATTTCCAGAAAAATCATGCATCAAACGTTTGAATCATTTCCTCGCTTTATTTGTGATCCGCTTAACGGTAGCCAAGTGAAGCACATTACGGTGACTGAGTAACGATTTGCATCGTGAAGTTTCCCCATTGTGATTTTTCGCCGCGATCTTCATCGGAGAACGAAACTTGAAATCGCCTTGCTTTCAAAATTAACACTTTCAAATGATGTAAACAATAAGTAACGGAAAATCCGATGCGACGCTGTCAAACTTTGCAAACGTGGCATTAGGGCAGACGCCGCAATTTAGAACTTCTTTCCTCGCCCTTTCGAAAAAGCGCTAACTTCCGGCAATGTTTTCGTTCCTTCGTCCATCCTTAAATTCCGTACGGCCGGCCGATGCTCGTTGCTCCCTCAAACGGTCGATTCGTTTTTTCTAAACCGCTATATATATATATAAAAAAAAAAAGAAACAAACGGGTTTGTGCGAAAAAGAAAAAAACAGCATAATCATGCAACAATTTCGAATGATTTA